>JAVSBS010020370.1:0-15536 GCA_033124195.1 Coracias cyanogaster | reverse complement strand
AGATAAGCAGGGCAGATGAGAAGGCAGCACGCTCCAAACCCGAGGCAGTGGGACACCGAGATGCAGGAGAACCCAGTGAGGGACACCAGACCTGGAGCTGCAGCGAGGAGCAAGCAGGGGGAGAGAGGCAAAAGCCAAAAAGGAACATTTGTCAACAATATTGCAGAGCCTGTATTATGGGAAGCTACATGTACATTAGTTACCCCTTAAATAAACCTTACAAATCCATGGGTACTTAAGGCGCTTTTTTTTTTTTTTTGAGAGCAAAACGACCTTTCTATTCATCACTAATATTTGTACCCACAAAATTACTTTTTCCTCAATAGCACACACGAGGATATTCAACATGCCCCAGTCACAGTTCAAATGCGAATTCCCCTGCAACCTGAACAGATTTGCATTAGCCGGTATTATTTACTACCAAAACTCAGCATTACTGACCTTCTGAACATGGAACTAACTGCATCTGTTTGTCCAAACATTCGTATGACATAGGCAGGTTATTTATGACAGAGTGAAGCATGGCTTCAAAAGTATCTTCAGTAGAACTCGGCTGATTTAGTGGACGGTGATCTTAGAGCCGTATTTTTCACCTCTAATGTTAAAAAGTGCTGGCAAAGAAAAAGAGCAAGGAACCTGAGTAACAACTTAATTCAAGAACAGCACAAAAGGAAACCCTGACCACAGACGGAACAACAACAAAATTGTTCTGATTCCTAGCTCGTTTAGTTGACCGCATCGTGAGGACTTTCGAGGAATTATCGGTTTGTTCTTGCAACTTCCCTTCAGACTTTGAGATACCTCACGTGTAATAGTTAATGATGAAATAATAATGATTTAAAAAACGAGGCTCATTTATCTACTTAAAAACTTGACAAGTTTTGCATATTATCTGTTCAAAGGGATTTTTTTTTGCTTGTAGGGTGGGACTGTGAGGAACGAGAGCTTTGTCTGCAGGGTGAGGGTTGTCAGACACGGTGTCTGTCTTGATAATTTACTTTCAGCCCTTCACTGTTACAATACTCAGAGGCCTCTGGGCGTAGCTGACTAAATTAAAAGTTATTATTGTTATTAATAACAAATACAGTTTTCCAGATTATAAGCCATGTTGCACAACATGAAATACCTTGTTTACACCGTGCAAGGTCTTCACTGACCTGAATGGCAACGCTGAAGAACAGCAGTAAGCCTTCACCATAAATAGAGTATTTAAACAACACTGCAGCGAAGTTGGAAGCCAGTCCCGAGCAGGCTTCTGTCAAGAGGTTTTACTGCTAGTTTGCTGGGTCTTGGGTCTGTAGAATTTTCAGTTTCTTGGTAGACCCTAAACTTTTAAAGCCTTGGATCACAACTATTTATCACCCAACAGGGAGCTACATAAAATGTATTTTCCTTCAGAATGACTCTTCTCATAAAAAAAAGTAATTTAAAGATTAAAAAAAGACAATTAAGAAGATTTTTTTTCAATCTACAATATAGCCCAACCAACAGGGATTCTTAGAACTAAATACTACGAGCCCCCCAAATTAATGCCACCTGCAAGCTGTAAATATGCATATTATTTAATTTTTTTTCCATGTATTTTCTTTGGCTGTTACATTCAGCTGAACAAGGCCTAAAAATTGTCAAACTAAATTCTTGTTTAAGAGTAGAGCTCTAACTACTGCCAGTTTGAGTGAAACACACATCCAGGTTTAGGGAATATGCTTTATTTATTTTGGCTGCAGTGCAGGGTAGAACATTTTCCATCCCATCCGAATGCAGTCAAAAAGGGTTTGAAATATTGCACAATAAAAGCTATTCATTATATCTGTCTCCTCTCCCTTCCAAAAACAAAAATGGCTGACCAGCTCCAAATCCGCGCAGGGGGCAGGAAGATGGGAGTCAAGGGGTCACTGGAAATAACCCAAGACTAACACCAGGTTTTTAGGTTTGCGTTAGGGAATATGTTCCATGCCCTCATTCCCAGAGCACACAGGTTTTTCTTCTTCTCCCTCCACAGCTTGGTTAAAGTAGTTAATTGCTCTGTTATGCACAATTTACAGGACTTAATTACAAAGCTAATACATTAGCCTTCTTGTCTGTAAGTCACGGGCACAACTGCACCTTCTCCACTGGGACACAGCGAACCTGGCCCGTACTTCACATTAAACCATCTTGATTTGGGCTGTTTACCTCCCAGTTTTAAAAATGTGCAGTTTGAAGGAATACCCAAATACACTTCACAGTTTTAGATTCCTTTCCATTGCTTACCTACCTGTTTGCAGCTTGAAAACGGACTTTTACTGCCCGCTCCTGTGTGCTTAAGCTATACTTGGCATCCTTCGATGGCTTCCCCCCACCTCCATTTTCTCGTACACAGACCTAACAATGCTTTTCTGTTTGCTTCCTCGGGCACAGATCAGCTCATCACCAAAGACTTTCCAGGTTTAAGCCAACTACACAAGCGCTAGAGGATTCTGAGTGAGGAGAAAGGGTAGAGCACAAACGTTTTAGTGCATTTCTAAGCAGCGACTAGACTAGCTGAGGATAAAATAGTGAAATTAATCTGCAGCACTTCAGTCTCGTGAGCATCCCCTTCTATTGCCCAGGTAGTTAGAAGCTAGTGGAGAAAAATAAGCTGAAGACCAGATGAAGCTTTATGTACAACTCATTATTTTGATGTTAAAAAAAAAAAAAAAAAAAGGCTTATACAATTCTTATTTTCTTTCCCCTGCTTACCAGCAGTGTCAGGTTAAGAAGTCTGGTTTCCTTCTGTTAACTCATGTATCATTTCCACTTCTGCAACTTATGTGCATTTAATTATGGTAAAACATTAGCATAAAATAATTCCTGGAAAATGCTAACACTTTCCCTTTAAAACCTTCTGAAGAATTCAAGTATTGCTGTTCTTTGTCTCTTCAGCTTCTTAACATTAAGCAAATTTAAGCAAAGACCACTCCACCGGTGAAAAACTCCTCACTGCCAGTTGTCAGATAGCCCACGTCTGTCAAGCCTGCACTTCATAGGATACTGTGAGCAAAAGTGATATGTAATTACTCTTATGTATTAACGACATCGTAATTACAGAGTGGCAAAATAATCAGTCTTTCTAGGACCCACCGCTTGTCCTCTATGTCACTCAGAGCATGATAATTAGATACAATCTGCTAATGCAATTATTCAGCAATATAAACTTAGTGCTACCTATTACCACGCCTGAACCCACTTAAGGTCCATATCATACAGCACTTAACGTTAGTGAAGTACCTCTAAACACAAAGCTTTAAAACAACCCTCTGAAGAAAGAAAAAGCTCCTCTTTAGAAGCACAGAGAGAGTAAACGAGAGGCAGAAGAGACCGCCCAATACCACAGACTGATTTAGATGCCGCTACAACGCACGGCCCGACGCGAAGCTCGGTACTGCGCAAGAAAAAGTCAAAAGAGTGAGTTAAATTGCAGGCTGCGCAGGCTGGCCCTCACACGGGAGGCTGTACCAGCCGGCCCCCAGGTCCAGCCTACCAAGCAGCGACGCTTCACCAGCCAAATCAAATCACAACTCAGTTTTACACTGCTGACTTCGTGCGTTCCTCTGCCCCGACGACTGTTGCAAATGAAACTGCATGTTGTATTAGGGACGAAAGGTGACAGAAGAGCGTTAAAGTCTGTTTCAGAGAGTGCTGCGATTAACAGCTGAGATCTAGAACCACAAACTCAGAGTATCTCGACACCTGTCTGCACACATACACAAAAACCACCTTCCCAACGTGGCCATGGAGACAAGAGGGGACTTCAGAAAGTCCTTCGGTTGATTGAACAGGGATAGTGAAGTTGCTGGTCATTCAAAGGTTAACATTAACTCACTTTTAGGAAAGCAAATCTGAAAACAGAACGGGATTGATCACTGTGCTGTTGACACTTCCTGCATAACAGCATGGCCACCAAGTTGTGGGTTACACTGAGGAGTCCACAGAGATCGTCCTCTGAGGAAGAGCAGCAAGTCACACGAATGTTTTAAGTACCAAGACCATTTTGCTAGCCCGCATGAAGAGCTCTCTCCCAAATTCCCCAGTTCCTCCCCATGCTGAACAGCCCCCGGTGTTAGCAAAGCTCCAGCTCCCTATTCCATGACAGATTCAATCTCAGGTCTTAACTATTAGGCAAGTCCCAAATCACCTCTTGCAACCCTAATCTCTAGCAATCAGAAAACACGGCCAGAAGAGACCTCAAGAGGCCGTCCAGGCCCTGTCCTTACCCTGAGGAAGGATCATATGTCATTCCTGACAGATATTTGTTTAATCTGTTCTTAAAAGCCTCCAGTGATGGAGATTCCACAATTTCCCAAGGCAATGTATTCCCATGCTCAACTATCTCCGCTGCTGGGACTTTTTCTTCATGTTTAACAGACATTTCTCCGTAATTTAAACACGTTATTTCTCGTCCTATTCAGTACAGATATCAAGAACAGATTATTATCCCCCCTACCTTACAACCATCTGTGTAACTGAAGACTTGTCCCCTCAAGTCCTCTCCAGATTAAGTCCTGTTAACTGCAACTTATTTCTCTGTAGGTTCCAACCTCATCCCGTGCAAGCCATGCAAACATGCCTACCTACAATTCTGAACAAGCCTTTCAAACCAAGCTGTTCCAGAAGGAAAAGCCCAGCTTTGTTTGCTTCTCCTCACCCTTTCTGACTTCGCTTACGGCTCACTTCACCTCTGAAGCACACTCAGCCTCTCCACTCCAGAAACCTCAAGGGAGGATTCTCTTCTAGCGCTGCTGTGACTGATGCACGGGACGGCAACATCACGTTCAGAAGGACCTTCCAGGCAGCGTTTTCGATGAAGCCCTCTAGTAGCACCCAAGTTTATTGCGTCTTCCTCCAGGACAGCTCTTTACTTGACCTGCCTACCCAAGCCCGGTGTTCATATCTGACACCCAGGTCTCCAAAGGTTTCACTCACTGCTAGATCTGGTATCTAAAACCTGCCGGGTAAACACGAACACCTCAGCTGCAACCGCAGCTCTCTGCTGCGTTTCAGAATCACCCGCGATTCCCATATAGTCACAGACGTGAGTACAGCACCTTTTCCACGCTGTTTTATTTTCTTTTTTGAACGTTAGAAGTTGCAGCTATTCTTAGGTCGAATCTCAAGGAGCTTTAGATTCACTTCAGCTAGGATCTCTTCA
Source organism: Coracias cyanogaster (assembly GCA_033124195.1). Lineage (NCBI taxonomy): Eukaryota > Metazoa > Chordata > Aves > Coraciiformes > Coraciidae > Coracias > Coracias cyanogaster. Next base: position 10,366 of record JAVSBS010020370.1, on the reverse strand, counting down.
AAGATTTTGTACCTTATGGCATTCCTTCCCAATTCCGTTATAACCATAAAATCCTCGTGCCAGACTGCCCTCTCCTGGCACACCAACATACTGCTGCCACAGCAAGACTCGACCAAGTCGCTGCGGCCATCCCGTTTCCAGACGTCAAATTGCGATTCTGACCCAAAAGCAAGCCCCAAACTAAGACATCAAGCAACTTGTTTTGGTCACTTCAATAACGACTCTAAAGCAGCACGAGATGGACAGCATGTAAGTAGTGAAGTTTCTTTTGAAGTTGCCTTAGGAGTTCTTGTCTTGGGGAAAAACTGATGATGTCTGTAGAGAAAAGTAAAACAGGCATAAAAATGAAGCTGTTCTGTTTGCTTTTAAGCTTTATAAAAGCAGCCAAGTACATAAAGTATTTTATTCCACATCAATAATGTTAAAAACAAGGTCACAGGAGAGATCATTTTCAAGAGCAAGCTATTTCCTCCAAGCTGGCACGGGTATTTTGCTAGGGCTGGAACAGAACAGTATGAAAAATGAAAGCCACAGCAAATGTTTAAGTAGACCACCTACAGTCATCACTTTTTATTACATTGTTCAAACTAGAAAAATGAGAACAGCAAGATGACAGGTCAACTACTGAATAACACGGGCTGTATTTAGTACGCACACAGTGAAGATTGGAAGCGTCCAGAAATGGAGTACAGCTCTATTATATGATGAATGTTTCAGTTCTCTTGGCCAATTTAATTTTTTTAAATTAATGTTATGTACAGTAAAGATTTAAAAGCTTTTTTTTTAATGACCAACCTTTGCATTAGAGAAGCGGAATTCATTAACTCTAACGCAAAATTTAGTCTTACTTAAAGGAACTCTACAGTTTTCTCATGGGAGATAAACTTTTTATCCTCTTGATGACCTGCCACAGCTGAGTACAGACCAACGCTCTGAGCTAAGCAAGGTCTGCTCAGCAGTTCTGATCCTCAAGCATTTTAGGCATAAAGACAAGGAAAATCAGTTCTAAGTTATCCAGAATATGAATAAGGAAATGATAAGGAAGGAAATAGAAGTTGGAGAGAGAAGAAAACAGCACTTAAGAGAGAACACAGGAATCTAATACTGACCTTTACTTTAGAAAATCAGAGGTAGCTGAAACCTCGTTAATGTTAGAGTTATTTTCAAGAGATATTTCTACATCTTCATAGTGTTTTCGGTTGCTTCTGTCCCTCCTATGTAGAGTATTTGTTATGCTCCTTTTCCGGGTCTGAGACCAAGCTCTCGTTTCTTGAGGTGTGGATACCCATATGCTTTTCCTCCTCCATGTTTTGCAAGGATCATCAGCAAGATGAACAGAATCATCGGTCTTCCCTGGCACAGAAAACCGGGAGAGATTTTGTTCTCTACGGTGAATGTTCTCGGATTCCGTAAGGATGGATGTGCTTATTGTTCTCCTGATTTTGCGAGCAGAAGCCAGCAGGAGAGGATTCTTCTGAGTCTCACTGGGTACTTGAACCCATGCGAGTCCTTCCATTTCTGCACCTTTATGTAACCTCATGCTGCGCCTTACTCTTTTTTCACCACAATTATCGCTCTTTCTTCTAAAAGGCTGAGGGGCAGATAAAACTTCCTCCACATTAAAAGAAGAAATTGGAAGATTGTTTCCAGTTATTTCCAAATTTTCAACAGAAGGAAAAGAGATGGCACTACTTCTTCCTCCTCTTCTTCTTGATGGAAGACCTCTTGCAGAATCTTTGCGTGGACACCAAGTTCTTTGGGCACCCTCATGTACACCAGTGCCCTCTTGTTCTAGAGATTCTTGTCCTGTCAGCGGCGCTGCTTTATGTAGATTTCCTTGTGATTGCTCATTTTTTATCAAGGAAACACTTTCTTTGGCCTCTTTTACCCATGGAGTCTCTTTACCTTCTTGGGAATAGTCAGATGGTTCAAAACCCCACTTTGCATCTGGCACAATGTTTGAAAACTAAAAAAAAAAATAGAAGATTTTTAATTATAAGCAAAAAATAATCCATTAAAAAAATCAGTTTCAAACACCTAACAGCTAAAAAACCGCTACTGTTTTCCTCCCCAAGTCTGTCATTCTCAAAAAACCCAAACCATCCAACACATAGAAACCCGCACGTTGGAATCTGCTCCAATATGGAGCCAAACTTCTGTTGCTTGAGGCCTTGCTCAGTTGAGTTCCAAATACCTCCTTCCAAGGATGGAGATTCCATGGCCTCTCCAGGCAGCCTGTTAAGAGTGTTTAATTACTCTTGGGTTTTTTTTCCCTTCACCCAAAACCCGTAACTTTTTAGATCTAACAACATCAAGCACAATTTTGATTTATTTTCTAGTAGTATCCTTAAGCTTCCTTAAGTATCCTTACTTCGTGATGGACGCCAGAAACAGCCTCCAGATCACCATCCGACACCTGAAGCACCATATCACGGGAGCTGCTGGCTTCTGCAAGATCCAGGTCCTTAGAGCTTCCACACGTAGGAACCACACTGGTGCTTCTCCTTCTCGTTCTTCTGACCACTGGCTTCTGTTGAGCACCCTTGTGAACATCCCCAGATTTGGCGTCAGCTAAAAGTACATCCTCTGAATTAGAATATACACGTGGTTACTTGTGAGCGTACAGAATCTTTTCTTAAATATTACCAAAAAAGCTTTATAGGGTTTTCTTTACAGAAAAGTAACTTTCTAAACCACCATTCCAGGTAACTAGAGTGAGTAAAAAACCCCAGAAAGCTTCTGCACATCACTTAACCATTCCCGCTCAACTTACTAGTTTTAACTACAGAAATATCAGCATCTAGTCAAAGTACAGAGAGGTTTGGTGGGTTCTTTTGTCAGCTTTACGCTGGAGTCCAACAGGAGTTAAATTGATCCAGTTGGAGATTATTAGATCCTCTGGACTCTACTATTACAGAAGCAATTATACTGGGCTAGTTACCAATGCACAGAACCCAAGATAACCATCAACAGGTTTTTTCTGTAACCGTTGAAGTAAAAAGATCAGAAGCAACAGAAAGAGCAAAGCAAAACAAAAATAAAAACCACATTACCTGAAAGAAGTGCATTTGCCTTTGGTGAGTTTGGAGACGAGGCAGAAGAAAGAACCTCTGGAATTTCAGGGATAGGGCTGAGAAGAGGTTTCTTAGAAGCCATCTCTCTTTCCCCATATAAAGATTTCTTTACTTTTTTCTTCCTTCTTTTCCCATAGCTTGTATGCTTTGTTTTCTGAAAAGATTGGTAAGACTGAATAGAGCACAACGTAATTATAATGATCCCCTGCAATCTTTTACAAGAAATAAGTGACAGCGTTACTGGATTTTGACGGGTAACAACTGTTTCCCCTAGAATGAAGGTTTCCTTCATTCTGCCATCTACTACGGCATACACCTCGTAAGAGAAAAAACATAAACTCATTTGCTGCCCCTGAAGCCTGAAAAATGACCCCTCTCTCCTTCATAAAGTACCCTTTTAGTCCTACAAGAATTTAAACCCTGCTAGCCAGCCCTAACAAGCAGTGAGAACATGGGGTGCTGCAGCAAGAGCAGGAAAACAGGACAGGCATGAAGAGGGGAATACTGGCAGCCACGGGAAACGTAACCCCCTTGAGCAAATCGTTACTACCAACACCAAAATAATCCCCTAAAACACCCAAGAAAGCTGAGACACTTGAATAGAGAAAACTAAAGGCAGCATTCACCCACTGCAGCGGGCTGTCACTTACTTGTGTCTTTTTTGCAGGGGCTGTGGTTGTATTTTTTTGCCTTTGCAGCTTGCTCTTTCTTGGATTTTTAGCCTCTTTAGCATTCTTAGAATTTGTGCCTGTTGAAATGCTGAAATTGGTCTCCTCCGCGATGCTGCTACACTGCTGAGGAACACGAATGTCAAGTTGTCAGGGCGTGTAAGTGCACGTGCGTTTTTTAAAACCACGGCACAAACCCAACAGTCCAAGAATCACACTGTAATTAGTCTCCGTTACTTCATACGTGAGGTCATAAGAGCTAGACACTCACAACTGGAATTAAAATTTTCTAGAGCCTGTCTCTTCACACAGTACAATAGATTCCTATTTGTACAAGAAAAAAGACATTCTAATGAGTAAATAGTCTATTTTTATCCTCAGCTTTGTCTTTCAGTGAAGATGCACTACTCTTTTCATATTACTTATGTTCTTTTGCCTTCTCCTTCCAATAAAGCATTCTAGAACTGCTGAAGCCTGGCAGGACTTCTTACAGATATTGTACCATAAATTCTATGCACCTTAGAATCCCGGCAACCAGAAGAGCTACACGTATGATATTTTGTCAGCCCTACAACTTGCGCACAAGGTTAGCAAAGAAGATCTTCAGCACTGAACTTAGGAACAAAACCACATTTTCAGCGACAGCAAAAGTCATCCCAGGTTGCGGAATAAACTTGGCTTTATTAGCCTCTATCTCACGTTCCCATGTCTCAAAGAAATTAAACCAAACAGAAAAGTTGGACAGGAAACTTTGTTTCCATTCTCCTCAATTTTCTGTGGTAAGTTTTTAGATTCCCATGAGTGAAGCTCCTGATCCTATGAATCAAAGTCTATGAATATATCTTTTACATTTTATCAGACTATTTGGGAAACTTCCCGGAAAATTCAACAGAAATAGTAAATTTACATGTCAGGCTAGAACCAAAAATGGTTTTAATAGTTGGAAAATCCCTTTCACTCATAATGAGATTTCCTTAAGACAATTAGTTGCACTAATATGAGATATTTCCATTTACCTGGATATATACAACCCCTGTACCTGAGGCTGTAAAAACTCTTACAAGCATCAGAAGGTATAAAAGATAACAATTCTGCCTGAAGTTAAAAAAAAACAAACCCCAAACATCATCACTAAAGAAACTTACCTTGCTTTTAGCAGAAGAACGAGTTTTGATCCGGTCAGATTTGTCAGTTTCTGCTGTTATATATGAAGGAAATAAGAACAGATTTAATTTCAACACATTGTTAATCACATTTTAAGGAAATAATCCACAATTTCTAACAGCATGCACAGCGTGTGTAGTCATCTTAGTTCTGAGTACCTAGTAACTTAGTTCTGAGGACTATCAAAGATGGCAAGGTGAAAAAACCTTAACAGCTTGCTTTCCAAAACAGGGAAAACAAAACTTGTGAGGATTCGGTACCAAAATAATTAGCACTTACAAAGCCTTCACAGAGGTACACACACACATGCACAACCTCCTTCTAGTTTTTTTTGTTGCTGCCTCACTTGCTATTTTAAAAACATCCGAATTACAGTACCAGAATCAAGACAGCAAGCCCCATGTTTAGTCTGGAGAAGAGAAGACTGAGAGGGGATCTACAGGGAGATGCATTACCTAATGGCAAAAGCACAAGCTGGGGTTACCTTTGGCGTTTTCAACAGGTAAAAGGGCTTCTGCAGCAACAGGACCCTCTGCTAACTCTTGAAGAGGCTCAACGCATTCCTTTAAACAAAGGAAGTGAATGTTTTTAGCAATATACTAAACCAGATATGTATCGAAAAACTTGGGTGTTTGCAACAGTGAGGTGATTTTATTTTGTTTCCCCTTAAAGAATGCGGCAGCTCTTCACTATACAAGGCAAAAAAAAATATGGTATTGAGAGTATATTAATAACTCAGGGCAAAAATGTTTTGTGTGCTACCAGTACTCAACTTTAAACACAGCTCTACAGGCCAAAAATGCCATTTAGAACTCATAAAGCAAGAAGGAAAAGTTCTCAGCGTCACTCTACAGCTTCAAGCAGACAAGTTTTAATATTTTAGCAATTTCTTTTGAAAACCAAGTAGCCCGGAGAAAAAACGACACAAAAATTTGAACATTCACAGAGACTACGAGGCTGGCTTTATAGTTAAAAAGAACCAACACGCCAACAAAAACCAAGGCCTTACCTCATCGCAGTCGAAGTTTGGCTGAGGTAACGGCTCTCCACCGAGACTTGCCCACGCAGGAGGGCCGTCGTCCTGCGCTCTGGGCTGATGGACTGGCGTGCCTCCTCTGCGCAACGGAGCGTTGGCAGGCAAAGCTTCATCAAAGATTTCTGGGCTTAGAACTTCTCCAAAAGTAACTCTTTTCTTTTTTGGCTTTTCAGAGCTGCATCTCTCAGCTTCTTCTGTTGTAATAAATTACATAGACTGCTTGGTGAATTGAAACCATAACTTTCGTAGAGCTGAGACTTTTTAAGGTCTTTTTACGGGTCTTAACATTCTCTTAAAAAAAATCTCACACATCCTTCAACCAAACGGCACAACATGGCCTTGACCTGTCCGGTGGATTCCAGCACAATTTTCACTACAGCTTTATTAGAGTATTAAGAATTAGAGAAGAAAGAAAATAGAAGACTAGAAATGACTCACTCTTCCACCAGTTCCAGTTGGTAAGTGTGAAATTTCTTGAAAAACATGTGATTCCAGTCTAGCATGAGAGGATTCTGAAGTTTTTCTGTGGGATTTTGTTTTTTAATAGACATTATTTTCCTTGGCAACCTTATTATCCACTTCAGGCAGTAGGATGCCACAGGAGCTACTTCAGTGGCGGCTAACGCGTATCATTCTTCAGATATACCAAGGGCAAAACCTCTTTATGATCTGATATCATATTCTGCCCATTTGGAAAAAAAAAAAAAAAAAGGGAATCTGACCTGTTTTCAATGCTTCAAAGATTTCTGTGGAACCGGAGACTGCGAGAGATTCACCTCCTCCTCTGTCAACCACGTTGTTGAAGTATTTCTATCAAATTTAAGTGATACAATCATCTATTTAATACCATTTCATTCCAATATTGTCCTTTGTTCAAATCAAGTGAAAATAACCTTTTCTGGAAGCAACCTTCAATAACCAGTCCTATTGTTTAAAAAAACCTTTGTTTTCTAAACGAATAGAACTCAACGTAACACGAAAACTTCAAACAAAGCTTCCAAGATGACCAAATAGCAAAGAGATCTCCATCGATAGCATCAAATTCCTTCTGATGCATGTCAGTTAGTCAAAGACTATCTTTAACCACAGTTTAACTTCTGGTAGCACAACCACGACTGTAGAAGCACCTCCACGTCAGTCAGTTAACCAACCTTTGTGCTGTCCATCAGTGGCTTCACCGGTGTCTTCTTCAGCACAGATCGCAGGCAGGAGCCACTCTGGGGGTGTTCACGAGAGGGAGTATTTCCCGTTCGTAGCGGTGTGCAGGGTGGTGGGGTAAGTGGCTTGCTTTCATCAAATATCTCCAGGCTCCGTTCTTCCACAAAGCTAACTTTCTTTCTGCTTAGATCTGATACAACAACCATTCTAAAGTCTTTGGTGATGTCGTCAGAACTGAAATCTTTAGCAGATGTGATAATTAAGGAGTGAAGTTAAATTGTGAAGGTTTTAGTATTGCAACATGACCTATCAATGTACACACCTCCATAGATTCTCTGCATCAAGATCACAAAAAAAAAATCAATTCATTTCTAAATTTCTGATATTATGTCACATTTACCTTTCATACGTTGAGAAATTTACACGTAAAAACGGAGCGTTGCATGACGGAAAAGACATTTTGCAAAAGAATTTCTCGGTCATCCGCGTAAATCGGCAAAAAAATGGTATTTTCTAACGTACAGAGAGGGACTCTGCACATGGACACTCCTCTCTCCTTCACAGGCACGAACTACTCAACTAGACTTTTCCTTAAAAATGGCCCGATCGGCAAAATGAAGGGAAGCTCTGCACAGTTATTCCCAGCCTGTGTCTCGGGTTGAGCTTCGTTTTTCTACCAAAGTCCCAACATACCACCCGAGAGGCCTCACCCCACCTTCCAAACGTGTCAGCTCCTCTCACAGAATCTATTTCCTTCCTATGAACTGTGCTGAAGTAAAAACGCGTTTAATGCGACACTGTACTGAACGAGCTCCAAATTCAGTTTTTAAACGGAGACTTGAGCCTCCTCTGCAGCAGCACTTGAACAGATTGGTATTTGCAGTACTTTCTTTTTGTTCCCCCATCAGCCTTTATGTCAAAATTGTATTTTCTACCGCATTATAAATCGTAGACAAGACGACAGACATGGGATGACTGCTTGTGAAATAGCGCCTGACAAATTTTACCTTCTAAAAAGAATATAACAAAGATTATAATAGTGATGAATCCTCTTACCATGGCTTGTTTCTAAGGTATCTCTAATTACAACAGCCTCCAATGACTCAGCAGGATTGTGTTGCTCGTTAACCCATTCCTAGAGAAAAAGTTGCAAGACCTTATATATATTTTTTTTTTTATATATATTTTTATATATATATATGTGTGTGTGTGTATATCAACTATTTATACACACACCCACACATCACCACAAAGAAATAAAAAAACTACTTGTAAATGCTTCCTTTTAAAATAGCATGAATTACTGATTTTTTTAGCCCCGTAGACAAGGATTTCAGGGTTTGCTCAATCACCCACTGCTTTAATTGAAGTCCAGCAGCATCAGAGGACACATGGAGCAAAATGGAGCCCCCCTCATCACTGCTTTTATACATGACACTAATAAAAGGATCTCTAGAGATACTTATATGGAAGACAAATTAACCTCTCCATTTATATGCAAGTGCTACTTTTTTGGGGTTTTTTTCACAGAGTATCAAATAACTGAAAAACAGACATAAGGTAGAGACCAAAAACTGCATCTGAAGTCACCCCAACGATCACTAAAGTTGTTTTTGACATCTGGAAAAAGCTGTATTTGCCACATCTATGAATCCGACTTCTCACATAGTTACAGCTGCGGATTCAGACGCATTTAAATGTCGTTAATGGAATAAAAGAAGCTTTCCCATGCAAGTATAATCTTATTGACTAGAACAGCTTATAGAATCCACACTGAACTGTAAGAGAAAACAGCACAGGGGCAGAAGGGCCAGCAGCAGGTACCAGGGGTTGGGCCATGTCCACTGTCAGTCCAAATGGATCAGTGTCCGTGCCAGAGTTTGCTTCCTTTGCCTTGTCATAGTAAGACATCAAATTCTTACACAGATTTGCTGTGCTATTGGTTTTTTCCATTATTTTGTCCATGCTTCTCTAAGTACCTTTGAAACAGCAGCAGCAGCTTCAGTGATGGTCACGTCCTGCCACGAGGACAAGGTGGTGCAGATCTTGGTATCAGACATGCTGCTGTCAGTCAAATTTTGTCTGAAATTTTCTTCCAAATCAGCTCCACTGCTGTCTGACGTGAACGTTTCACTCCACTGATACAAGTTCCCCTCTTTCGTAAAAGGTACTTTGTTCTGAGCTGCATCAGTTAAAGACAAAACAAAAACCAAACGACAAAGCACAAAACACAAACTTCAGATTTTTCAATGAACGCTCTTTTTGTGCTTCTTCGCCAAAAGGATAGCGAGATTTAAAGAGCTAGGTAGTTTTCTAGGCAGGAAAAAGAAAACATGCTTAGTTCTACTTTGAAAATAACATCAGTAAACCTTCAAAACAAAGCAAGTTATTCTTTTCATATCAATGTTAAGGCCACTAGCACCGAAGAAGGAAAGCGTTGTAGTTTGTTTTACGCTATCATCTCCTCAGCGACCACAGCCCGGCCCTGACCTGCTTCTGCAATACTTCCTACGTTCATTAATAAGGATCGTCAACACCCCAGTAACAGGCTTTCTAAAACTCCTGTACTTTAAAGTTATTAAACCAAAGTCTGCAGATCACAGTCAAGAGAGATAAAAGTTACAACAGCTAAAAGCAGTTGTCATAAAAGCAAAACTTAAAAAGAGGCAATGAAAGTGGATAAAGCTAGGAAGTGAAACTAAGAAAACGACCACAAAATACTAGTCTTCATTTTTACCCGGGGCTTATATTAAGACACCACAACTCAGGATGCACTGAGAAGATAAAAAACCCTCAAACCAAACACAGAACCCCCTGTACCAATCCCTATAAAGGAAGATTTTTTGGGGTTTATATTAAGTGTTTGTAGTTTCCTACTTTTGGGGCTAAAGACATGATGTTTCAGATAAATCATTGACCAGAAACACACTCAACTTACAGGAGCCTGATTCCTGGGAAGCGTCATCCCCTTGGGACCGTCCAGGGAAGCCAGCCTCCCCTTCAGCTTCTTCTATTAACGTAAAAGACGTTTGAAAGGCATCGATCTTGTCCTTCAGTGACCTGACGTGGTCATATTTAAAAGGAATAACCTGCTAAAATAAAAATTACCCGCATGAGACCCAGATGACATAGGTTTTCTTACACTGTAGTTGTACTTTGGCATAAAAGAAATGGAGAGAAGCAAATCCTGTATTTCATCCGGCTGCAATTTTAGTTGCGCAGTAAAAACATGCAAAAAAGGAAACTCTATGTGAAAGTACAAAAAA
>JAVSBS010020368.1:54304-75926 GCA_033124195.1 Coracias cyanogaster | reverse complement strand
GATGAATACTTGGTTGAAATTCCAATACCTGGTTCATGCAAGCACTGTATTCTAAACTTTGTTTAGGTTAAAGACCTATTGGCTTCAGTAAGTGTCATCTGCCATGGAAAATAGCCATCTTTATGTTGGAGGAGCCAACATACCTTTGTGTTGGAAATCTCTGCAGTGGCTTTGTGTGCAGCTATAGTCTTGGGAGCCTGGCTTCTGAGAAAATGGGTCTTTTAGAAAGTGGCTTCTTTTCTGGCAAGGTTGTTTTCTATTGGTGAGGAGGTTTTGAAATGGAGTGGTTTGCAGGTTTATATTTGGTGATGGGGTGTTTGCTGATGACAGTTTGCTCTGAAGTTATGGTCTGCCAGACAACAGAAAACATGGCAAGAAGCAGCAGTTTTAGAAGAAAGGGCAAAATTAAAACAGAAGCAAGTTTTCCTTGGTTCTGCTATTTAACAGCTTGAATTTACAAATGTATAAATTCAAATTAGTTTTAAAACATTTTGGGGGGAATATAGATTTACATACTTAATTAGTTCACGTAGGCTGCTGACTCACAATAGGTTTGTACATCAAGCTTTATTCCTTTTGTGTTTTAATGGCTTTATTAGCATAGTCAGGCCTGTGAACTATTGCTAACAGCATGTACCCGTGCATGTAAAATTCACTTTCAAAGCATTTTTGCTTTGCTCCATAGTTCTCTAACAGGTACAGCTTCTATTTTAAGGAAAAATGAGCAATGCCACAGACAACAAACTTATAAGCACTAACAATTATCAGGCAGGTTATTAGTCTGAAAAAAAAAAAGATCAGATTTTCCAAGCAAAAATGTAAAAATTGAAAACTTAGCGGCCAACAGCTTCTTGCAGGATAGAACTGATTTCTGTCACTGGCAATGAGTGGTGTTTTGATGGAAAATGACAACCAGAACTTTTGTTTCATGTTGATGAGCCAGTCCCTTCTCATTTTATTATCTGTTATGTTCTCCTGCCTCTGTCCCGTGCTTAGCTCCATTTTCTGCACCATTACTCATTTGAAATTATCTTGTCCTGTATCAGATAGCATGTGCTTTGTGCCAGATCTCTGAAGAGCCCAGATTAATAACATGCAAATCAATCTGCAAAAGTGACCTGTAACGACTTGATCAGAGCTCAGTTTGGTTGGTCACTGAATTTCAATAGCAGTGATGTGCTTTTTGTTTGAACGTGGAGGAATATCTGATCTATGGTACAATTATCCTATTAAATCCTTTTTCACATTATAGAGGCTGTCTGATTTTTTTTTTTAAACTGTAGTTTTGTAAATTATATTAGTCATTATACAATAATGGTATGCTAAGGGAGTTTGAGTTAAAAGCAAAACAGCTCTATGAAAGTATCAGATTGCACAACTTCCCACTCAAGAAATACACGTTATTTGTGGCATGAAGATGAAATTCCCTGAATTTTGCTTGCAGACAGCTAGGTTATGTAACATGTCACTTATGATTCCAGTTTATGGATGTTTGGAATCAGATCATGGCTAGATATAACTTTTCTGATGAAATGAAAGTGAAGGTTATATTGTATGAATTACTATCTTGGCATAGGAAACCTCTGCTATAGACAGCAATTCTCTGATATGGTAAAAGCTCACTTCTCAAAGAGCTGCCATTTTGTCAAAATATACAACACGTAGAAATGAAAATTGGAAGAAGATGTTGCAATTCTGTGAAAGTCAACCTCTACAGAATACTTTAAAGTCTGTCCCTCAAGTTCAGGAGCTTTTTTTCAAGATGATATATAATTGCTTAATGACTTTTCTTTTAAGCAGAACTCTTTAAAGTTACACAAGTGATTTATTTTTCTTAAGTATTAATAATTCTCCACCTTTATATACCAAAGATTATACTTCTGAACTTGAGTGTCTGCCTATCTCTGAAAACTAACCACGCTTCTCCTCAAAAAGGTATGTGCCTATGGGGATTGGGGCACCAAACAGAACACTTCCAACAATGTTCATTCTGAAGGTATCCAAAGGAGTACATGGGCACAGCTCATTAGCACTTTTCCTGGAGAGGCAGTAGGACAAAGAATGGGGCATTATTAGCTCTTGATGGGGAAGGTGTCTGGGATTGTCTCCTGGTGCTGTGTATGGCCAAAGTGGCTGCAGCCAGGAAAATGTTCCATGACATGCCTTTCCTTTGAGTAGGAAGTGTTTGGTAGGAACAAAAGTTGGAACCTGGACAGGATACGCTGGAAGTTGGAGAGAGGCGATCATTGCCATCATGGTGTGTATGGAGGAAACAGTGGTGGCAAATGGAGGGGCTGAGGACCATGCTTGCTTTTGATGGCAGGTTAGCAGCTGCCTGTCTATGTATGGCTTCTCAGAAAGCTGTAAAACACGCATTTATAAATATAGAAAAATAATTCTGTGCAAGTAATTTTATGGCAATAATTTGTGACGAATCACTGGGTTTGTATTTGATAGTGAGGGCTTTTGTTTTGTTTGCTTTGTTGTTGTTCTCCATGCTGTGATGATATGGGACATTGAGCATATTAAGCATTGTTTATGTGATTAGAATACCACTCTGTGGCAGAAAAACAAGCAACCAACAAAAAACAAACCAATGGGGAAGCACAGCATCTTTCCTTATACAGGTTTTACAATACTAAAAATGGGGGTTCCAAGTAAAGGTACAAGAACCCAACTGCTGCCGAGTAAGGCTAATGAGCTGTGGAGAAATGCTGTGCTTGTGAGACTAGGCTTCTTTTGAAACTGATGCTAGCTTGACTGTCTTTTTGGTGTTATGTTGTACAACATAAGTATCTGTCATAGGAGAACTGTGCTGATGCAACTTTCTGCTAGCTACATAACTTGTCCTGTGGCTGGAAGCTTGTGATAGGAAAAACTTGAGAAATCACCTGCTGTACACTAGGACAAACTGTAACAAATGTTGCAGGTTAAAAAAGAATAGGATAAAGGTCCACAGAGATCAGTCTCCTTGATTGAGCACTAAACTGAAATAATTCAGTTGAAACTTTAAGGCTAATTCTGTTCTAGCTTTACAGATGAAAACAATTTGTTAGAGCTGTATTACATGTACATCAGTATTTGCACCAATGCACTTAAGCCAATTTCAATATACAACAGTCCTCTGGAAAACGTTACTGATTTAGTACAGGCTAGAGAGATCTGCTTTATTTTGGAACAGCTGAGAAGGAAAATAAAACTAAGTGGCGAACATTGAATTTGAAGCACACACACTAATAGAAAGCATGAGAAGTTGCATTATCTTTTTCATCACTGCATTTTGTGCATCACATTGGCAAGAACTTTGGAACTATACCAACAGCACAATGAGTGTAGTGTTAGAACTTTCTGAGGCAAAGTGCTAGGTACTGTTAATGAAAAAAAAATCACGTAATGGCAAAATAAATGCTAATAAAAGTCTATGCATAAAGCTTTGTACATTATTTAGTTCTGAAATATTTGAAATGATTGGGGTTTTTTTTATTAAGAACAAAATGTGAGTGTCTGTGTGGAACTGTAATAAGAATAGATACTAAATAAGTGTATGCTTTTGCAAATGGACTTTTATTATTCCTCCCTCCCCATACCCAAAATACAGCTCCATCAGGAAATTTGCTTTGAAAAGCGTTGTTATATCAGTAGGGAGTGTTCACTGAACTAAGTTTTCAGTCAGCCAAAAGTGCTAGGTCAGATCTTGCCAGCTTTTAAAGTCACTGTAGACTGGGGAACCAGGAGGTGAATTGCAAGGAGGTATCTGTGCCTGTGATGTAAAATGGGCCTTCGGGAAGGATTAAGTGTACAGACTCATCTTGCCACTGAAGAGCACTCAGTGTTTATCATTCTAGTCTGTTGGAACTATCTGTCCTTGTGGTGTGTCAGGGACAGAAGGGACACTGCTGAGAAGCAGGGGCAATACTGTATCTTTTAGACCAGCACAAGTTTGGCCCCTTTCCCTGGAAAGGATTAATGAACTGATAGTAATAAGACTGCCAGTGACCCTATCACTTACAGTATGGTTCTTGCAGTAGACATGATGCCTAGAAAGAGGACTTGCAAGTGAATCAGTGTCATCCAGAAGTCATCCCAAATGTAGATGCTGACATCATAGGTATTTGAAAGCTATGAGCTTGAGAGGGGTACCATTGCTATCTTAAGCTCTTGTCAAGTTAAGCATGCTATCATTGACCATGGTGTTGGCAGGTATTCACAATACTAAACCTAACTTACATAGACATTGTGTGTAAGAAAGTAAGTGTGAATCCACATACCTATTGAGTTTATAGCTCAGTAGTTATACCAGAAACGCATAGCCTCACCAACTGGAAAACCTATTGCTGCAGTCAAGTAATTATACAAAGGTAAAGATAGATGCTTTCTACTCCCTACAAAATTTGCAGTTTTTCACTCCTGCTTTCTGACATCCTGGAACCCAGAGTGATCCCAGCAACATCAGTTTGCACTGCTCAAATCACTGATAGGGTAAGTAAACCTTTACAGGAGCAGAGTTTAATGCCGCAAAATTTAGAGTAATGTTGACCTTAACATTAGCCATTACTCCTTTGTGTGCACTACATAAGAAAAAAATGAGACTGACCCTCATATGGAGTTAAAAGTTAAATCCAAAGTTGATAAAACAATACATCACTATATTTAAAAGGAGACTTAAAAAACAAAACAACAACAAAAAGACAAATAATATAGCAAATGAAAGAAATTCAAGATCTGTATTGACTAGAGATCTAGCTAAACACAAGCTTTACATTTTTATAATTGTGTTATCAAGCTATAAAATGCTTCTTTCATTTTCTCCATAGTGCACTCACAGAGATGTTATATGAATTTTAATAAACTTGGACTTGGTTCTGGTCAAAATAAAGTACAGTTAGTATAACAAATACAATTTAAAAGATAGCCAAGCATGAGTTGGAATAAGTTGATTTGAATCCATAATACCAAGTTTTCTGATCTCCACTGTCTGTTCTTAATTGTGATTATTTATTATGTCTTCGGTTATAGGGTTTCTATTCTGAAATTACAGAGTACAGACTTTTGCCTTCAGCTCTGTGATGTACCTTGTAATAGCAGTTTCATTACTGAAGGCATTCTGACTTGACAGAATGTCTTTATCAATGGGAAAAGAAAGGGTTGCCCTGAGGTTGAGGAGAGTTCAGCTCAGATAAATGATGGCCATCCTGAAGGCATCTGCAGCCCATCTCAAAATGCTTTTCATTTGCTGGAGTAAAAGAATATTGTCATGTTATGAGAAAGGGAGAGGTGGGAAGAACTTCAAATGATTGAAATTGTACAGTTCACCTAGATGGAATTAATTGGGAATGTGGCTGCTGTGGGAGAAAATTAGGTATATCCTCACATCCCAG
This sequence comes from Coracias cyanogaster, assembly GCA_033124195.1. NCBI lineage: Eukaryota > Metazoa > Chordata > Aves > Coraciiformes > Coraciidae > Coracias > Coracias cyanogaster. The sequence continues at coordinate 70,548 of JAVSBS010020368.1, read as the reverse complement.
TGCTGCCTGCACTTGGGCAACTCAAATACAACCCACCTGTAAACATGAAAATTCCAGTCATGCAACGCTAATATGAAAACAGACTTTTACCTTTCACATAATTCCTTGAATTGATTATAAAAGATGTGCTATTTCACTTTTGAGTACTTGTGGAGTCAGAATACAACGGTTTCCAGAAGCTCTGTATCAGTCAATCTTTCTTGGCTTGCTTATGCCATGAAATCCTTGCTGAGTGTGCATCATGCTGATTGCTATGGGCTGAATCCCTTTCTCATGTGAACGTATGCAGAATTTTTGAGATATTCCTATCCGGTGGGTAGCCTTTACTTAGCAAGATTGTGTCCTCTGTGTGTCAACTTCTAAAAATGTTTATGCCATACTTGTATAAAATGTTGTACATGAGTTATCTGAAGTAGATTTGGAAATAAATCAGTTTATTTGCTCTGAGTAATCTTGAAATACTAGATGTGTATTTATTCATGTAGTAAATTAAATGCATTCTAGTTTTGTGGGAGTTTTGCATTTTCTACTACATATCTCAGATTTGATTTACATTTAAGGTTAAACTGAATTATGACTGAAATTATTTTAAAATTCTTCATGTGGAATGCTCATATTTGATCTCATAAATAGGAAAGAAAATTTCTAAACCTGAGTAAACATTGATTTCTACATTGGCTTTTCTCTCAAACATCAGCTGTTTAATTTCCACTCAAAAAAGGATTATTACGTTGCAATGATACATTAAACAACATGACAAGATACTTAATTACCCCACTGTTACCTTCTTTAACTATTGTAATTAATGCACTATGGAAAAGATGCACATTAGTAGCTGAAAAATTGAAAAAGATAGATTTCTTACACATTTCCCATCCTTGTTTTCAATGTTACAAGTTTCAAGAAAATTCTTCCTTTAATTACTTTTTCTAAAATGGCACAGCTGATGGTATGAATTAGGAATCTCATTGGCATTTAGCAATTCTTAGCTAATACTCCAAATGTATTACTTCCGCAGCTTCAGTGAGTAATGTAATGGAGATGTTAATTAACTTTTACATCTTTGGATGATATGTCTCCTGAATAAAGTATTCAGCATGAAAACCTGTAGTCAGGTGGAATGGGATAGCAGTTGAAGTGCATTGTTTTGAACCTCTTGTAAACAGTACCTCTAAACAGATCAAATTTTATTTTCTGCGTGATTCTTTATTAGGTGTCAGGATTACAGGCCTGAGATCTTTATGTATATATTTACTTATTTATTTATTTTAATGTGATAATCAGCTAGGTTTTGCCCTAGTATCGACATAAAGGATACTTGCCAAACATTAGTTATCTGTTAATCACAAACTTTTTTTTTTAATTTCAACTTGAAATTTACTCATGATCTTTTTCACATCTGACTCCTGTTTCAATGTTATCCTTACTTTAAATACCTCATTACTTCTCATTGTACGCAGAAAGGCCTAGCAGCTTTCAGCCTTCTGAGTTAAATGCAGTTTAATAAGGTGTGACATGTTTTTGAATTAATAGCATAGTGATCTTTCCAAAGATAGTACTTTGTTACCATCAGGGTTGTCTTAATGGTAACATTTGAGCTCACCTAAGTGGACTTTAAAAGTATCTTTTCCGGTTTTTTTTGAATGAAGACTTTCAAATATGCTTAAAGAACAGGCAATAACATTGTGCATGCAATGAGTTACATCTTATGCATCCTAAAGAAAATAACTTCAAAAAACCTTTTACCAAATTTAGTGATTTGTTTTGTCCTTTTTTTTTTTTTTTTCCTCCTTTCCCCCCCTCCTGTTTGGATATCATTGGCAAGCTTGAGACTTGCTGACAGTATTCCAAATATATTACCAATAGTATAAATGAGCAGTTAGTTTCCTGTTCACTCTCTAGAACCGAACTTAACATACAGATTAGAAATAAAGGTAGTATAAGCAAAACTGTGAGATGACCGAAGCATGAAATGATGATCATCACCTGTAAGACAATTTTAAATCCAGAGTTCTGGTAGTAAAACAACTGTGTATTGGCCGGTAAAACCCCTTTACAATCAGATATTGGGTGTAGATAGTAGCTTTTAATAATTTCTCTAGGAGATGGCTGAGAGAGTGTTCATTTGGTTGCTTACTATATGCATTTTTTTTTTTTCTGAACTAAATGCTGGTGTCTTTTCTAGACTGCTTCTCATGTGTAGGATTCCTAGTGAGTGCTTAACTTTCCAGCCTTAACACAACCTAGAGAAAGAAAAATCCTGTAATGAGTTTAGCAAATGAATGCCTTCAGAGATTTATATGTGAGAAAAAGGGTTTGTCCTGTCCTATTAATTTGGTAATCCTGACAAAATCAGAAATGTTAAAAGATCTCTTAATAGTTATTTTGACCTTGCTTCACACAGAGTAAAACAGAAAATAATTTCAGTTTCCATTAAAGCTCTAATATATTCTATTTATGTCAAAACAAACAAAAAAGCCTACAGAATATTTTCTATGAGTATTAAAAGAGCTGCAATTCATTTGTATTCATTTAATCTCAAAGCATTTCTATTGAGATAACATAATACATAACTTGACAGCATTTATTTTTAGTGATTCTTTCCTGGCTAATGGCAAGCAGTTCCACCATCATCTGTATTAATTTAATATATTTTTCCTGCATAAGTGAAGGCCTTGTTGCCTAAAACATATATTTGTTTGGTATGTATTTATGCAGATTTTTATTTTGTGCCGTCAAAAATAAAAAATGTACTTATGCCTGTTTGTTCATTGCTCTGTGCATCTTGGATGTCTCACAGGAGGCATTAATGACATGTGGAATTGTCTAGTTACAAATCTTCTTGTACAAAAATACAATTATAATCTTGATTAGCTTGAAAAGGAATGTTTTGTTGCTCTCAGAAATCACTATCCAGATATTTCAGTCAACTTTGGAGGCTTTTCTATATGTGTTCTTTTCCCAGATTGAACTTCTGCATCTTTCAGGCAGATGGACAATTTTGTTAAGTTTATAAATGGCTAAATGCTTTAATGGATCTGTCATGCACAGTTTTGTTTTTTTTTTTTAAATGTTACTGATCTGTGAACAAAATATTAATAACTTGTATCTAGCAATTATAAAGGATTTATTTTAATAGGGCTGCATCAAATCAGGCTTTCTAAATTAGACTAAGTTAGATATACAGTGGAAGGTTTTGGTGAAGAACAGACTGCCAGAAGCAACATGATTTGCTATGTGCTATGAACTTTTGATCATTCCCCTCTGCCTTCCCAAGTGACAGATATAAAATATTTTTACCTGGTATAATGATGATTTTTTTTTTTCTTCCTTTTTATCCTCTTGTGTTATTATGCATTGTGAGAGTCCACACTTCATTTTTCTCAGCTTTGCAGGACTTCTGCATAATTCCACCAAGACAGCACATAGAGGCAAAAAAAATATTGATTTCATTTATAATCAGTGACTTAGCAACCTTTGTTCACCTGCTATATGAACCCATGTATTTGCCCTCCCCATGCACGTATTCAAGAAATAAGCATTAGGACAAATGCTTCAAACCTGAAATGAAGCTAATAATGACAAGAAAATGCATGCATCTGTCTTTAAAAAAGGTAAAAAATGTTTATGAAGTGCTAATGCTAATATATAATGTAAAGGTTGTCTGATGGTAATATCTTCCATCTTTGAGTATTATTTTGTTGTAACACTGGCTGGAGAGGTGACCAAACCACCCAGCCTTGAGAAAGGCCAGAGTACTGCAGTGTTTCAGCAAAGCAGAGTGTACTACATGATTTGGAAAATCCTAACTATTTAGAGCAGGTAATTGTTATGGATTTTGCTTTTATGTGATGGAGAGAACATTTCTAATTACACCTGTAAAACATACTGCAAATATGTGCATGGCATTCAGGGATGCAGATTTCTAGTCTCTACTTATTTCTGGTTTTGGAAGTTTGAGTGAGAATTGCTATTGTCAGAGAGGTGTGTGGGGTTTTGGAGGGTTTTGTTTTGGTTTGTTCTGGTTTGGTTTTTTAAGATCTATAAACTAGTATCTCTTAAAGCTAGGTCAAGATACTATTCCACAGTTATTTTCTATCTCTGAGAAAAAAAAAGATCAGAGGGAACGAATAATATTAAAAATGTTGATTCTTTACTAGGGACGTAATAATCTTTAATAAGTAGGAACCTCTAAATCTGGAATAGGATGCCTGGCTAATGTTTCCTTTTCCCCTTTGTTTGAAGGGCAATGCACTTCTAGAAAAAAAGAGTTGACATTCTTTATAAACGTGCTGTTGTGCACAGTTATCAAAATAGCAGACTTACTGCTTCAGATATAGCAGGCTAGACATGAGTTTGTCTCACTCCATTTCTGCCTCATTTAATCACAAAAGAGACCCAAATTAATTGTCTTTAGATATTTGCACGTGTGGAAGTCTCCTGAGGAGAGCCTTCCAATGCCACATGGATTTTTCTGATATTCTGTGGCTGCACTGAGTAAAAGTGGTTGCCTCTTCAGTATTTTAATGTTAGAAGTGTAGGATTTGATTCCTAATGCTTTTTCTTTAAAGATATCTAAATGTTCTGATCAACTAATTACTGTTGCCGGAAGGAATTGCAGCCTGTACAATGGCTGTACAACTCTCACGAGTGAGGAACCTTCCTGGGTGTAATATGTATCCAGTAATCTTAAAGGCCAAAATAGCATTTATGTTTTCTTTCAGACAAAAATGAACTTACGTATGTCTTCTATTTTAAAAGCGACATAATACATCATCCTTCAGATCAAAAATCAGTATTGATGGAGAAGGCAAGTTAAAGGAAAATTAAGTCATAAAATGTCTAACTTCCACTTATGTAAGTAACAGTTGTTCCTGCCGCAGCTCCATGGAGTAGCCGTGAGGAGCTTTTCTTTGCCTTTTTCAGTATTTTTCTGCATTTGCAGTATGATATTTCTAGTCAAGAAGGAAAGCCAATCACTTTTGAGACAAATTTGTAAATCTTCTAACTTCACAAAGCTTCTGATTTAAAAAAAAAAAAGTTATGCAGTTCTAATGGTGCTTTAAAACATGTTCAAGTACGACTAATTCATTTAGATGATAATTTAAAAAAAAAAAAAAAACAAAACACTTAAGGGTCTTAGTCCCCCAGCCTGATCTATAAAGTAGTTCCAGATGTATAGAAAGAAAGAGATACTATGTACAAACAAATGTAATTATACTGAAGTCAGCAAGAATTTTAGCACTGCAAAATAATTCAGATATTAGTCTTGTTCTTCTTTGAGTGGTGTACCTATTGTGATTTTTAATTGAAGTAAGCAATGTTAGGTTTTGCTAGAATGGAAAAATAAAAATAATCCAGACTTCTGAGTCTAAAACTATTGCTGTCCTTGAATGTATTTGAAAACACTAGCTGAAGTGCTTGCTTCTTATCTGCACACCTCTTTGTTCTCTTGTTCTATCTGCGGTTTGATATTAATGATAGGGAAATAGATTTTGTGCTACAAATAGTAGCAGTAGTAGTAATACATGAACACTACTTTGAGGTGTACTACAAATTAAAATATGTGCATCTAGTCAGTGTTAATAACAGGACCTTAAATATCCTCTTCTAACATACCCCTTGTTTTTTGCCTTTGGAGGAAGGTTAGACATGGCTCTTAACCAGTGAGTGACAATCTGGATGCCAGCTGTGAATGTAAAGGCATGAAATGTGAAATAGATTGACAATACCAGTTATGGTGGAGCCTTTTCTTTATGATGTGAACTCCTGTAGTACAGGTGATTAAATTTGGAAGGTAATTGATGATTACTTCTGAACTGAATGCATTATTTTTGTAGAGTTCTGTAAGCGTTGCTAGTTGAGGGAATTTTAACTGAATTTAGAGCTTCAACAAGAGCCGTGAGCTAATTTTTTCTACCCCTTTCTCATGCCCCTGCCTTTTTTTTGTTTTAGTTTTTTAAAGCATTTTCCGTTTCAACTTTGTTTGCTTCTTGGAGTGGGCAACTTATGCTGTACCTGCCAAATGTTATCTATTCTGACTATTCTAACACTTGATTATGAATGACAATAAAATAACAGTAGTTATAAAAATGCAATTAATAACAAGTTTATTTCAGTGGGATAGAGTTTGGGAGCCCTTCAAAGAGATGTGAAATGCTGTAAACTGTATGCAAATATGAAACAGTAAGCTATTCTGGTCATTTGTTTCTCATAGTGTCATCTTCATTTTTTATATAGACAATCATTTGCATTTCACTGTGCTGTAGTGGTTTTTGGCTGTTGTCTTTGGGTACTTTGAGAATTCATATAAAGCCCAGTGGAAGCAAAGGGCTAGTCCTAGTATAAAATGAATATGTAGGCTTAAAAAGATCTGTGATGAAAAGGCTTGTGTCTTCATAGAATGATAGAATGGTTTGGGTTGGAAGGGACCTTACAAGATCATCTAGTTCCAAACCCCCTGCCACAGGCAGGGATACCTCCTGCTAGACCGGGTTGCTCAAAGCCCCATCCAACCTGATCTTAAAGTTGTGATGGAGCATCCACAACTTCCCTGGGCAACCTATGCCAGTGTCTCACCGCAGTGAAGAGCTGCTTCTTAAATTTAAATCTGCCTTCTTCCATTTTGAAGCCATTACCCCTTGTTCTGTCACTACAACCCCTTGTAAAACGTCCCTCTCCAAGTTTCTTGTAGGCCACCTTCAAATCCTGGAAGGCCACAATAAGGTCTCCCCAGAGTCTTCTGTTCTCTAGGCTAAACAACTCTCTCAGCCTGTCCTTATAGGAGTGGTGTTCCAGCCCTCAGATCATCTTCATGGCCCTTTTCTGGACCAACTCCAACAGGTCCATGCCCTTCTTCTGTTGGGGGCTCCAAGGAACCTCCAAGCGAGATTATATATCCCTTCTAGGTTGTCTAATTAAGCTGGCATGTACTGGGTTGAATTTTAGCAAGCTGCTATAGGAAAAAAAAAAAAAATCAAACCCATCATGCCCACGAACTATTACAAAAAACAAAACCAAAACCACAACCACCAAAAACTTTCCCCTTCCCCAACAAATCACCACAGGACTATATGCTATAATATGAAGTCTTTGGAAATATGTGGCATAGTCATTTTGTTTTCAGTCTGTTTTGCAGTCAGTTTTCCTGTAGGCAGATTTGTTTTGTTTCTGGTTAGAGTCACCTTCTCTTCCAATGTCTTGGCTTTCTCATAGTCTCTGTGATGTGAGAATCATAGCTCACCTGACACTGCTGCATTACACAAGCGGCAGCATGAGCTGTGACACAAGTTAGAAGTACAGTGATCTAACTGCATACTGGTCTGTATGAAACAATTTTTAATTCTAAGGTTTATTTTTAATCCTAAGAAGCCAGTCTAGCCTCTCTTACTATTAGAAGTGGTATTGGAGGTGTACACGTCATTTTTTTGGTAATGTATCCTTGCAGAGTGTTTCTGTAAAGCCACTTAAATGTGCCTTCTTGTCATAAAATGGTAAATATGAATGAGGTAGCAGAACCCTGAAAATGAAGTTACATTACAGCATGCATACACAAGCTAAGTAGTGGAAGACAATTGGAAATTGTCTCTCTGTTTCCTATCTTCACTCTGCTCCTTCAAGCTGTGTTCTTTAGCATCACAGGGAACTGATTTTGTTGCTTCTTTTAGATTTTTGTCAAAAAAAAAAAAAGTGTCCCTAAAGCTGAAACCCTTTCACAGCTGTGAAAATGGTCTACAAAATCCCAGGGAACCTGAATGATTCCAGATGGTTTCAGTAGCTGAGGAGAAAGAATAGGTGTGGTGGTGAAGTCATTCTTGGAAAAATGTGTATTGAAGGGAGTCAATCTGGGGGGAGCTGAGGGCCAAGAATGAGAATCTCTTTTGCAGGAAATAAAAAGGGATCATAGCAAAAGGGGTGACTGGTAGAAGAACTCAAGTCAGACCAGAAATATAGCTCTGATACAATTATTTTAAACTTTGAGATGGATTTGCTTCTTTAGTTGTTGTCTTTCTGCATCAGGTTGTGTTTTAAGATGAATCACTGGTATTTCTCAGCATACTAATCTGGTATCAATCAGATGTGTAAAAGCCAGTTCCCATTTGCTGTAAAGGCAAAAGCAGATTTTTGTCATGCTGTCTATATACAAATACAATATATAACTGCAATTCTTCATATCTGCTTTAGATAATTGGACAGAGGTTTAGAATGGTAAGGTAATAGTAGTGTTTCTTGTTAGTTTGTGATATATAAATCTCATTGGTACAGTATGTCTCTCTAACATATTTGTGAGTGCAAATGGAATTATTTAAGTATTAGATGTAAATATAAACAATCCAGTAAATTTAGTAATCCTGATCAGAGGCATATTTGAAAAAAAAAAAGTTCAGAACTATGAGCAATTTTGGTTGTTTGACAGTAGCATGCTCATTTACTTAATTGACTATTCAAAGCTATGTTGTGAAAAAATATACAATTATTTGTAAATTGTTCAAAGAGTGTCTTGCTATAAAAAGATTCTTACTGAATGTTCAAATAAAACTTTGTGGACTGCTGCCAAGTGTATATTATTTTAACTCTGTTGCTTTTAGAAATATTACCCAGGAAAACCAGTAATATTAGATTTATGGAAATTGTTCTTGAATTCAATTACTATTTTTATTGGTTTGTCAATGTATAAAATAAGAAAGATGCTTAGTATGTATGTTTTTTGAAATAATAAGTTGTTCAAAATAAGCATGCCTCTTCTGTGGCATGCCAGTTCTCTCCTTTAAATTAGTTACAGAAATGCACTGTGTGAAGAAATGCGTTAAGGCTTTTATGAGCAACACATTTGTTTTTGCCCAATTTCATAAGAAATGTTACTAAAAAATGCCAAAATGAGCATTTTGTGTTTTCTCTCATATTTAAATAAAATTAAGTTGCTTCAGGACTGAGATCAGTATCTCTGACCAGGAGTTAACAGCTGCCTCACATGTGTCACAAAAGCGATGACTGACTGGCAACCACCTAGAACTGGCCAAGCACAGTGAATGCAGAGGGAAATGGTTTGACATGACTGATAATAATGACCTGCAAATCTGATTTTCCTTCTTTGCTTAAGACTCAGAAAGTGCAGGGGCTAATTAAAATACTTGGATTAAGCCATGAGAAATCAAAGAGATGCAAAACAGCTCATTTCTGGGTCTCTGATGAAGCAGCTCTGGGATGATATAAAATGCCATTCTTCACTGTTTTTCTGCATGGCTTTAGGGGACTAGTCGTTGTCATGGAGAATTGAAGTAGAGTGATTGATGTGTTAAGGTAAAAAGTCAGTGATGTAATCTTTGTCCCAGAAGGCATGTTGTTCCTTGGTATGTCTCCTGTTTTACAAGGAAAGGCTTAGAGCAGATTGATTATGTATGAGGAAGAGTAAGCTAGAAGAATTAGCCAAGAGAGTATAGTATTCACCTAGACAGTTTCCTTTTAGAATTGAACCAGAGAAATCTGTGCAAGTGATGATAATGAAAAGCAAATAACCTTAGGGTGAAACATAAGTGAGAAATTTATTGCATGGAAACAAGAAGAAATAAGCTGTCTTTGTATTCATTGCAACAGGAACATGTTTTCAACTCTACGTTTTCTATGTCTATCTAACACTTGTCCTTTCTGTGTTGGGCAACTTTGTAGGGTACACTATTGGATATGATGGCGTCTAGAGAGTAGAATTTGAGACAGCATTAAGATGGTATTATTGCTTTCTTGTTGTGTATCTTTCTAATAAAAATTATCATTTTAATTCTAACCTCAATTCATTTGAATTACATCCTGTGGATGTACAAAGTTGTCTAATGCAGCATCACAATTTTTGTTCTATCTTCTTTGAATCTGTAGTGCTAGGTGTCTGTCTTCCAAGATTTATTTGGAGGGGGGAAGAACCCACACAAAAAAAGAGAAACTTCAAAGAAAAAATAGGGAATGTACATCTTATGGAATCTTATATTCATTACATTATTTCTTCCTGTTTGTCAGTGAGACTTCTGCTATTTAAAGATGTCTAATTTTATGCTGAAAGCTGGTGAGTGATAGCTGCTTTTGACAAGTTGTATTTTGTCTCTGATCAGTGCAACTAAGCACTGTGACTTTTGCTGGTTTAGGAGAGGTAGTATTGAGCAAAAATTAAAGTAAAAGACAAAATTAAATGTAATTAATTGCTGGGAAACATGTTTAGAATTTCTCGTGGACATTTCAAGCTATCCTCCTTTTATTGAGCCAATCTGGTATAAGAAACTTGCTTTTAATTGGAGCTATGTCTTAGAGACAGAGAGGATTTTTTTACCTTAATCCTATTTTCAGCTTTGTAAACTGTCTTTAATGGCTGTCTTGAATTTCTTTTCTTGATATTGGACATCTATGAGCATATTCGACTCTAAAGTCATTCTTGTCTGCCTGATACTTTGATATTGTGCAGTAAATTTGCCTTGCCAGTCTCATAATCTAATTTTATTTTTGTCTTTTTCCGATCACTTTTCAACAGGGAAACCGACATCATCTCATCTAATTGAGCAGAATGAACTTAGCTTCCTTAAAATTCTTATTGCTTTGTATGATAGTCTCATACCAAGGAAAGCATTTTGTTCTCTACTTTGCCCAGAAGTACCTCTAGCCAGCTGGAATGCTAACCCAGCAGATAAGATTGTGCTTTTGAGAATCTTCATTCTGAATGGGTATCACTGCTGTTAGTATCCAGTGATATTCCACAGGCACAGAACGTCTTATGTTAACATCTTATTGTTAACATAATACAAGCAGGGAGGAAGAGATTTGCTGTGGGAACGTTCTCAGGTGGGCCTCAAGATTTGCATACATTTATTCTTGGTTTGTGTTTTAAACTTCTACATGGTTCCCTGGTGCTCCGATCAGATCTCCTGCCTTGCCAGCAGATTATCACATAGCAATTGAAAACACTTGGTTTGTGGTGCCTCAAAGCACATGTTAATGACTCCAGTGTTTGAATAGTAAGACAAATATTTGTTGTCTCTGGGATGCAATGAAAACAAGATATGTGTAAAGTGAGGTGTACTCTAGTGGCACAAATCAAACAATGAATAATAAGGAAAGTTTAAATGGTTTCTGCACAATTTGTTTGAGAAGGTTAGTGTCTTCCTCTCATGCCTTTGTTTTATTACTGTCAAATACCCACCTCCCTGGGAATATGGTTATTACTTCAATTACTATGTATTTTTTCTGGTCCCTTTCTTTTAATGGTCACTTCAGTATTAGTTTCTGTTTTAATCTCAGTTCTGTAAAGATTGCAAACCTTAAGAAAATTGTTTTGGGTGGGCATGGCTCAGGTAGGTCACTACAGGAACTAAGTCAAGGCACATGTTTTTCTTAAGCCTGCATTCAGCAAAATGAGACATCTAGGCTTGAAGTTTTCCCTGCAGTTTATAATATATTGAGTGTCATTATACTGCTGTTACGGCAACTTATCAAAGTATCTTGTATTGGAAAAAAGTAACAGTATAAATCTTTTTTATACTAATAAAACTGCCCACAATAAAGCAATACAAACTTCTAAATGGGTTTCCTTAATTGTTTGATGCAGGATAAACACTGAGGGTAAATAACGTTAGACTTGTTGACCTTACATTGAAGCGGAAGGTCAGCAGCTAAGTTGCTTCCATAATTTGTCTGACCTTATTAATTATTTGCAATTTCAGATTATGTTTAACCTCAGCATAAAAGTCAGGTTTGAAAAGGATCTGATAAATCACTGAAATAGTAGATCATGAACAAAGGGTTAAAATGATAAAGTTATTCAGTCCTAGAACTGCAGCTGAGCATTGAAATTGGTTTTAATAGAATAAATTATTCAACTATCAGTTTAATTTTTCCATGAAGTAAATGTTACGAGAAGTGACACTTCAGGGATATTAGTGAATACACCAATATAGCAGCATAGCATAAATTACATTATAAATAAGTAAATAAATGAGAGAACTTTCATGTGGGGCACTTCATCCTTAAAACCAATTATTACTGTCTCAATGTTTTCTCACTCTTCATGGAAATCTATTTAACTCTGCTTGTTTGGCTTTTTTTTTCTGAAAAGTGCATTGCAGGCAGAATGTTAAATGGGGGTGGTGGAGATGGACAGGAATGACACCTTCCTATCTGTGATAGGAAGAAGGGGAACAATTGCTCTGAATGCTCTCCTTTTTCCTAACGCCTTAACAAGGGCTTCACCACAGGCTTTGCTCACTTTTCCCTCCTTGCCAGCACTTCCCCTTTTACTTTCTTGATGTGGAGAGACAGCTTGGTCTGAGACTGTCTTGTGATGTGATGGACACTAGTGTGTTTTAGTAAGAGACACAAATTGCTCCCAAGGTGACAATAAATTATTTGGGTGTTTTCAGTGTTTCTAATTGCTGCTTTTACAGCCTTTCTGCAGGGTTGTCAAGTGTGATTTAAGCTGACTGTAGGTCATGACTGAAGTGAGAAAAGACAATGAAAAAGTAAAGGACAAAAAGGCATAACAAATTCTTGACATAAGTGCTTAACTTTCAGACTATTATGGTTACTTAAAATATCTTAACTTTTAAAGCACATATTTTCATAGCAGTTAATTGTATTTAGTGTATGATGTTGTATAAAGTATAGTGTAATTTGTATTGTATTTGTATTTTATCACTGAACAAGAAACTGTACATGCATGTCTTTTCCATGCAGAATCTACCAAGCTTGTAGGCTACAAATCAAGTATAATTTCTGCATTAAATGTGGTTACACTTCTGGAGTATGCTGCTAGACAGATGATCATGACCAATACATTTGCCTTGTGAGGCAAATGTTGATTTTGGCTGTTCAGATACTGGAGTCTTTTGCTGTTAAGTTTCAAGAAAGGAAGTGAAGATAGGTTATGTTCCCTGTGCAACTTCTGAAGTTTTGTACTTTCATTCAAGGATTTTTTTTTTTTTTTCCAAAGAGGAAAAATAAATCTGTAAAGATTTTGCAATGTTATGTGTGAAAATGAAATGCTAAGGGCTTCTGACGTGACCAAGTTACATAGGAGAAGAAAGTAGGCTTTTACATAAAATATAGGTGGTGTTCCTTTCTGGTCCTCTCTCTTTCTTAACGCTTTCACAATAATGCTACAGTTTAAGAAACAGTCTTCAACTTGTATGTGTTTGCAGATGTACAGATGTGACAGCTAAGCAGGGAATGCAGGAGAAGTTAAAATAGATAACCTTCTCAGGAGTCTGAATTCAGCACTAATATGGGCACAGTTGTCTTGGCTGCCTTCTGACTTAGCTAAGCCTAAATGCTCTTATCTCTTAGAAGTGATCGTTATTCCAGACATTAACTCAAATTTGGCTTTTAATCTTTCTTAAGACATTACCTACTAAAACTTACAGGACAGCATCTGTATTCACTTTATATTTTTTGAAAAATTTTATGCTCTAGGTAATTCTTGACTGCACATTAACAGCAGCAAAATTCTTTCAATAATAGCAGAAATTGTGACACAAGGGAAACTTTTTTTTTTTAGAAACAGACTATTAAACTGTCCTTGAGATTGTTTTTAATACTTCTCCAAAAAGGTTTTAGATGCACACAAATGTCTTGCAAGTGAACAGATGCAAGTATTGTAACAGTAAAATGCAGATAAATAAATTCTAATGTCACCTTTAGGGCTGAATTTCTTCAGTTATCTTTTAATCTTGTTGTATGATGCTGCAGTCAGCTGCAGACTCTCTGAAGTAAGAACTGTTTTGGGGGTGTGTGCATCTGTGTATGTCTGCCATGGTCGTGATCTCAACTGATGCATGTAGGAATTGCTACAAATCACATTAAAAAATATACAGAAATGAGTTGCCACACAACATTGACTATGTCTTTTAAGAGTAACTAGTAGTGATAGCTAGAATATTAAGAAATGTCTTAGTCTGAATGAAGCTTGCCCTTTTGTGAGACAGTTATGCTTTTCTGTTTGTGAATTAAATTCCTTTCTTGTTTGGTGTGACAGGTGGTACCTTCTTGGAAATGCATACATTTTTCCGTGGAAATAGCTTGCAAAATTTTCTAACACAGTATTCTAATAACTGTGGTATTCCAAGTAGCAAATGATCATTTAAGGTGGTTAACTGTTCGTGTTTCATGCTAATGTGCACTGTTATCCTCATGCTCCTAACTGTTCTTAAAGTTTCCTTCTGAAGTGTGAGTGTCAGTGTGTATAGCATCAGTCTCAGCATATCTTAAAGCACTTTGGTTAAATTGGATCATGGCTTGGAAACTTCATTTAATTTCAATTAATTCCCCATTTAGCTGTGTACAGACTTTAATTCCTGAACTCCTTAGATCAGTTAATATTGCTTATTTTTGTCTTGTCATTTCCTAGGATTAATTGTCACAAACCAAGCAACCGCATTTATTCCAGTTATGAAACATGAGTCAAACAATTTTTTGAGGCAAGAGCCAGTAGTGTATATTAAAGCATCCTGCCACTTCCCTCTCTAGTTAGCAGTTTTGTAAGTACTGTGAAGATGACAGCCAAGAGGGTTGACATGAATTACTTAATCATAAGAAACTGGGAGAGAATTACTTTATTTCTGATGTAAAACTAGGAGGGATAAGGAACGGAAACATAGTAGCAGATTGGTGACATTTTGCAAAAGAACTATGTTTGAAAAAGCCCCAAAAACCAACAACTTAAACCTTCTGGGTGAACTTACCCTGAAAGTAAAAATTGGAAAACATACATTATCCACATGTGCATAAACTCCGTAGTTTTATGCACTTCCTTTCAGTTTTCTTGATACTGGTGTCAGACTTCAGGAACTGTAGTTTCCTAGATCCCGCAAACACACTTTTCTTAAATACTGAGGCTATATTTGCCACCGTCTTTCTAGTGTCAAAATGCTAAGTGGTAGTTATATGCTGCAGTTGCAGTTCAGCCATTTTATGTTAGGGTTCCCTTAAACTCCAAATGGAATGGCCTCTACTTCTGGTATAATTATACTGATCATATTATTAACTTGCTTTACAGCTTCTTCTAGTAATGATTATTTCTGAGACAGATTTTCCACCATATCTGTGATAAGTAGTTCTAATATAAAAATCACCACTGACTTTTCTACAGTAGATGCAGATGCCACATCACTTGCATAGATTTCTGACATTGTCCTATCTAACGGCTTTTATACGGTAGTCTTACTTTTTTGGCAAGCTTCCCTCTTTGGAAAAGAATTTATTATTAGGCACGTGTGCCTTTGCAAGCTGTTCCTCAACACCTTTTTTTTTCTTTTCCTCTTTTTTTTTTTGTCCTACCTTCATGAGATAGGACATTGAGTTTTCTATCCATGAGTTTTTTTAATCATTTAGATATGACTCTAGAGTATAACGTTATTTTAAGAAGGCTTTGATGCTTTGCTCTATGGCCAGGCAAACTTCTTCCTCTCTCACTTTTATTAATTTGTTGTACATTTATTGCTCTAGACGGGACTGTAGTTTGTTTCAAACCGAACAAAGAATACAAAACCCCAAAATCCCACAATGGTTCAGGGGTGTTTTTTACCCTTTCATATGCTCCTCTTAACATTCTCTTTCTCAACTTTCTTGTTTTGATGTGTGGTCTCCTTTGAATGTCTGTCTTCAATCTTCTGCAAAAATGTAGAATATAGGGAATTTATAAATCTTTGTGGAAGTTGCATTAAAGCATTCAAACCGTATCTTGAGTATTGTTCAGGATCCAGTAAAAACTCGTTTCTCTTCATGTAACTTTCTTCACTGTGTGCTAACATCTAGCACTTACTCATGATAGCAAAAAGAAGTCTTTGAAATTGTGTCCTGACCTAAACTTTAGATAAATTACACTGGTAAAGAAGTCATTGTTGATTTTGTAATTTTTCCTACCACAAACGTTTTTAATGTCCATTAGCACATCACAGTTGTTGATATAGTCCCGGTCATCATTTAATTTGTAGCACAATACTATTTTTCCCTGATCAGACATGAAGTGTCAGTCCATATTTTCTGTCTGCCAAATAAAATAAACCCACACCAAACCCAACAGCAACAACAAAAATAAGTCAACCAAAACAAAACCAACAACAACAAAAAAGGAAATTTTGCTGCTAGATTGCCAATATCAAGAGAATTGAAGCTGTCCAGTTATACGGATAGGTAACATACTGTGGTGGGTTAACCTTGGCTGAGCGCCAGGTACCCACCAAGCCTCTCTATCACCCCCCCTTTCCTTCCCCTCC
>JAVSBS010020368.1:0-46382 GCA_033124195.1 Coracias cyanogaster | reverse complement strand
GGCTAGGGAGGGGGGCAGCGGCATCAGGGAGGTGGGCAACTGCCCCGTCGTTTTTTTCCCAACTATAGTCCGGCCCCTGACAGTGTCTGAGGGACAGTGCACCGGCCCCCGACAGTGTCTGAGGGACAGTGAACTGGCCCCCTGTTTAAAAAGTTTGAGGACCACTGCTTTAAGTAGTAAAGCTGAAAATCACATACTAGTGAAAAGAAATGGATCAGCATACAAAAAAAATTTAAAGCCACCAAGTGAGATATTCTGTGTGTGAATTTCAGATAAGCTTTTTATTTAAAAAAAAAAAAAAAAACCAGTTAAAACTGTGACATATGTTGCTTTGCTGAAACTCAAACAAAATTATATAGTCATGTCCACATCCTTCAGATATATCAGGTTCTTCTTTTAATATCTGAAGGGGAAAACGAGTTGTTCTCAAACTATCATTTACTCTTGGGATATATAAATTGTAACATAAATTATGGTGTTCCTGTAGGAAAATATTAAGTAGGAAGTGCTGTTGTTTTGCTTTCTTAAACTGAATAGCAATTTATTAAAGGACTTGGATCTAGGACTTGTAGTTTATGCGACAAACAGTACAATGGGTTTCAAATATTAAAAAAGATGACATTCATTTAAGTACATGAAATGCTGACTAAACTCTGTTGTGCTTTTTGCTACTACAGAATTTTCAACACTGGCTCTAGAATATTATTATAAGACATGTAAACTTCTGTAAGAAACTGTCTGAATTATATAAAATTTATTTTGCACATACTTTTTATTAATTTTCTAGTAAATTAGCTTACTGATGAAAATAGTTATAAAAGATTTAGTGTCTTTAAAAATATTGCTTTATTTCTGTTCTTAAAAGCATCTTAAACCGTGATTCTGGGGAATCTGAAAGCTCTGCTCACACCATTACAGATCTGAAGCTTGTTATTTTTCCTGAAGTTTTGACTTTTAGGTATTTTGGTGAACCCATTACCAAGTAGAGATTACTCACAGAAATTAATTGGCCCATTATTATTATTACAAATTCATACATGGAAATATTGATAAATTCATAAATGCTGCATGAACAAACTGGGGGAAGTTACAAAAGATCAGTTACGACCTTTCCAAATATTTTTATCTTAAAGTTTGGTGGCATATGCAAAAGTTCCAAGTTCTTTAATTTTAGGGAAACTGCTGTTGAATATTGTAAGATCAAATGGGTGAAATTTATGAATTTTAGTTGTTCTCCAGTATCTTCCAGTCATTCAGTGTAGGTTTGAAGTCTGACTTCATACTATCCTAAGGAAGTTTGGTTGTTTTATTTTCATCAAACATCACCAGAATCAGTCAATAAACCATCATTACTTTGAGTGTATGAATCAGACAATGGCCAAAGTCCTTTTTCCTAAGCCAGACATCTTCTAAATCGACAAACATCAATTCTTTTTCACAGGAATTCAGTGCAACACTATCTAAATGTTTATTTTAAAGAAGCTAGCATGGTAGAAGCTGCTGAAATGGAAATTGATTTTCTGTTTTTCTCTTCTTTGGCAGTGGTGTTGCTCAGAGATCCTCAGTGCTGTTATAAATGTTCACACACTTTTTTCATTATATGTTTGTAATACTTGACTGACACAGTGCGTTCCAAACTAGTGGTGAGAAGTACTTTACTGAATAGGCCAACATTACGGTCTCAGTTCTGCAGATAGACACAGTCACAGTTTCTCTGAGATCACTAATCATACCACTAAACACTTCTTCTTTAAAAAAAAAAAAAAAGCACTTAATGAAGTTGTCTCACTTCATGTTTTCTCATGAGTGAACATTTTTTTAAAAGACTATTTTAGTCTCAGAAATTAAATTGGCCTTTGTATCTGGGTAAACTGAAATGTGACATTATTTTAATATAATAAGGCAGGGTGTTTTCCCATTTTGCCAGTCCTACTCAGTGCCTGTCAGCATGCAACTCTGTTCATAGGAGCCTTAGGAAAATCATGTTTAAAAGTATTAATGTGGATCGCTTTCTGCAGACTTGGTTTGACGAGCAGCTGTTGCAAACATGAAAAGTCTCAGTTCTTTGCAGCATCCAAGTTGAATACAAGTCAGCTGGAGACTGAGATGTATCTCTGCCTCTAGAACAGGAGATAAATATTTAGTATAGTGTGTCAGTATCTCCTGATTTCTGGTTCCAAGATTTGCAGTAGATTGCATTACCTGTTTGGAAATATTCAACTTGTTTTTCTATCTGTAAAATAGGATAATATTTACTTTTAAAACCCTTGCAGGGCAAGTGAGCTATATGCAGAAAATACTCAAAACATTTGAATTTATGTTCTTTTCTTGTAGGTCACTCTAACAAGTTAAGTATTCCTTTACCTGTCTGCAAAATTCAGCTTCACACTTTGAAGGTTAATTTAGTTTACAGAAGAATTATAATGGCAGATAACTTAAACGTGACAACATGTGAATGTTCTTGTTTAAGAAATCCTGCCCTTGACTCTCACATTTCTTAAGCTACATGATAGTTTAGTGATGAACACTTACCACCATCTGTGAAGATGGCATGTAGCCCATTTCTGTTAGGTGCCAAATAAACATGTTTTTAAATGGGAATCTTGTGCAATACTGCAAATGCTATCTCAGCTACAGAAAGGTCATCCATTGTGACAGTTTTGCCAGGCATTTCTTTACACTTCATGATATTTGTTGACACTAACATGCCAGAAAAAGAGAATTTTTCTTAACAGTGAAAGTAGGCACCTGTGCCTGCCCACAAGGAAAATATAATTGTAGGAGTGACCTTGAATAACAGGATTTGTCAGAAAACTAACATACAAAAGTTCTGTAGCAATTCTATATTATTAATCTAAGTCCAGAGTGTGTTAGTAAATTGAAGAACAGGGCACAGATTTCTAACTTATTAAAAAAATTGGTAACTAGTAATGAAAACAGAAAGTGCTCACTCCCACAAATTGTCATCTTTGGCTTTTGGCATTGTGGTTAGATGAAAAGGGGTATTACAGATTTGCTATTTGTCACGAAGCTTAGTCATTTTTATTACAGCCAGCTTAATTAGACTTTTAGTTCAGAAAAGTCAAACCTAGTTGATAAGGTTAATTGATAAAGTGAAACTTTCTCCTTTGTGTTTTGTGGTTTTTTTTCCCTTTAAATGCTTGCCTGACTGGCATTCTCAAGGAATTACTTGTAAAGTATCTGTCTAATTTTCAATACAGTTCAGTGCACCAGCTTGCTAACAGGGTGTATCTAAAACATTGAGTTATCATCACATAGAAGCCTTTGAAGAAACTGTGTGTCTTAAATATATATATATATATATATATATAAAAAAGCCCAAGAACCATATTATGTATGGTTAGTGTTTGGAAATTTTGCTTACGTGAAGAAATAGTATATGTCTAAGCAGCCTTATGTGTATTTTCAACCATATTTTGTCATTTCAGAACTCATCAGAAATTATTTCACACTAATTCCCTCTTTGGAATCTTAAAAAAAAAATTAGGCATGTATTTACTCAGAAATTGTCTTAGATGAAGCTACTGTGAAGAGTACTGTTTGAACTAGTTATCTCCCCATACAACTTTAACATTGGTCTTATGCTAGAGCTCCAATTTCTTTCTTTTTCTTATTTGCCTCTACTGTACAAGATGTGAGAAGAATCGGTGGTGTAACACAAAGTTAATCAAAACATAAATAATTATATTGTAGTCCTACTACTCCCCACTGCATATGTGCAGTTTTCACATGGCTGAAGTACTAGCAAAAAGGATTAATTTGTCTAACTTGATTATCCTGAAGAGAATAGCCTAACTCACAAAATGATGTAACTGGTAGAATAATTCAAATCCAGACCATACAACTTACTCATAAATCTGAATGAAAGCGAAGATAAAAGTGAATTTATCTTGGACAGAAAAAAAAATGTAATATCTCTTCTAAAATGGTTCGGTTTTGAGTAGCGAAAATTTACAATATTAAAATGGATGAACTGATTAATTATTTGTGAAAATTTCTGCCTTGACTATGCAGATGAACTGTGATCTCAAGTTGTCTTTTCATAGCTGGAAGGTATTTGTTCAGGTGCTGCAAGATCTGGTCCTATTATTTGTCAGCCGAGGACATGATTATGGTGCAATATAATCAGTATTGCTAATGTCATAAACTACAAGGGTATAATCTGTGCCATCTGTGGAATATCAGGAACTATTACAGTGTACCTCTGCATTGATATGCAGTTGGAGTTAAGGTATTGACCTCAGTAACAAATACAAAGTGATTTGTTTTATTTGTCCTCAGTTATGACAACAATTTTGTTACTTGAATACAGCAAGTAGAATTGGTGAAAAGTTGCTTCAGAGAAGACCAGTGACCAGCATAGAGATCATAGTTGCTGGTAAAACGTAGAAGCATAAAAGAAGCCCAAAACACAGATTTCTCCTCCACCAGTATTTGAAGTGTGAGACAGGGCGTCCTTACAAACAGTGTTGAGCTTGTGTCCAGGCATCCAGTTGTCACTGACCTGTATATATTTTGGTAACAATACTTTGTATCTTCAATAGCCATTCTTTTTTTATGAAATAATTTATTATCTGGCTTGGACTGTGTCTAGTATAACCCATTCTCAAACTTGATTGTCTCCATCTTATGCATTAGGCCCTACTCGTCCCTCCCACCCCCCAAAAATACTTTGTAAGTCTAACTAACTTTTTTTATTAGTCATCTTTCAATACTCTCCACTATTGGTACCATATCATTCAAGGATTTTAATTCAGTGCTTCTGTTTGTTCATACTGATTTTATGTGTAAGTTGGAAAGAACCTTTTATTTTTATATATTTAACTAAATTTTAGTGATATTTGGTGTTAGTATAATGAATTAATTTTTCAGCACCTAGATGCTACTAGATATGTAATAAATGAAACATTATAGAAACTGATATTTAAACTTGATTGGTTTTTTGTTTGTTTGTTTAAGAGTTTTGATAGTATAAACTTCTTTACTGTGAGTGTCATGGAGTACTGGAACTGGCTGCCCAGAGTCATTTTGCAGTCAGCTTCTCTGGAGGCTTTCAAAAGCCGCCTGAACACATTCCAGTGTAACCTGCCTTAGGTGAACCAGCTTTGGCAGTGGGGTTGGAGTAGGTGATCTCCGGAGGTCCCTTCTAACCCCTGCCATTCTGTGATTTTGTATGTTGTCTTGTGGTTCTATCCACATTCTGTTTAGTGGAGTCTTCAGTCTAAGACTTCTAAGAGCAAAAGTTTGTCCTTCCTAAAAGGAGTACTCATTCATAGGATTGAGGTATAGATTTTGAGAGAATCTTAAAGCACACAATGAGAATTAAAGCCAAATTTCACTTCGTGTTGTTGCTGTTTGTCTTCACTGTAATTAATTTCACCACTACTCCATCATGGTTGGCAACTCTGAATCATAATTTTTTTTCAATCTCTAACACATTTTTTTCCCCAAGGAGGTGATACATTTAACAGTTAATTTGTTTCCTCACAAATGTACAAGTCAATAAAATTGAGTTACGAGTATTAAAATCATAAAAATGACATCAGTCTTACAGAACTGGAATATTTCTGAACATGTATTCATCACATACTAATTTCATTGGGATACAGATCTTCATCCTCTAACAAGACAATATGCTAAGACAGGGATGGGATGAGCTCCAAAAAAAAGAAGAGGAAAAAAAAAAAGACAAGGTCATGTTTAGGGAAAAAAAAAAAGTGAAATGTTAATTGGTGCTGACCTGCAGAGCATGTTTGCTGTCTGACCTCTCCTTTTCTTCTTTCACTTCCCTTTCATGGTTCTAGCTTTTCCTTTGGTTAACTTAGGAAGAGCAATTAAGTTACTTGCCTATGTAAATACGCTGTTAATAACAGGAAGGTAAAGGCTTGACCCAGTAGTGAGTAACTTGGCTACAAGTTGAATATCTGAGGGAAGAAAAACAATGGGAAACAAACAGCAAGTTACCAGAAATTTGTGTCTCAAATAGATTAAAGTTCCAAATTGCTATTTTTGGCAAACAGTTTTTCAGGAAATTCAGGTTTGTGTGTGGAAAAACGTGTCACTCTGTATGTGTGTCCTACTACGTAAATAGTGTAAGTCAATTGCGTGTCTAGTGGCAGGACTTTTGTTCCTTACTCTCAATAGCGCAGTAGTGTTAAAATGTTTAGATCTAGCAAATGCGTTCAGGAATGGAGTAAGCATTCCGTTTTCTGAAAGTTGACCCCTTTTTTCTGTTTACTACTTTCTTTTTCATAAGATTAAGCTATTTCATTTTTCTCCCTTATTCCTGCTCTAGATATTTCTGAAGTTATTGCTGCTATTGGTTTGCAATCTGTGTGGCTACACTTACAGAGTTCTAGTTATAGGTCATTTCCACTGTGGCTGAGAATATCAAGATATGATTTTGAGTTTAAAAACTCATAAGTGACATTCACATAAGTTAGTAACTCGTAGAGGTGAAACTACTCTCACATCTGCAACTGTGCTCACAGCGATGCTCGGTGGCTCCTAGTCAAAATATCAAGGTGTCTTTGGATATCCGTAAGGTTGTGTTCTGGTTCTGATAGCATTATGTATTTTTGCTATTGAAAGATGGAATAGAACACATGTCTGTTTAATCTAATGACAGCTAAGAGTGGTGGAACCTAAGCAGGTTCAGTTGCACAACTGCAGTTTTAAAAGACCTTAACTATTTGGAAAAATGACCTGGGAAAAATAATCAATAAAAAATGATTTTTTTCATTTGAACTACAAGGCAGTTTACAAGGACACGTGTTTGTGTTCCTTTTTACAAAAACATTCAACATAGTAAGTATAGGATGAGGAAATCTTGGGAGTAAGTAGGCTTGAGAAAATGTATGTAGCTATCGGTAAGTCTGTTATCTATATGTATACGTAAAAGTGAAGTATAGTGAAGCTAAATCAGCCTGTGTCAAAAAAAAAAAAAACAACACTAGGTAGTATAAAAAATGCAAAAGCTGTAGTGAACTATATAAATAACAGTACAAAAGATGATGCAAAGTTTTTCATCCACTCAGCTGTAGTCTTCACAGATCTTCACACACAAAAGGAATCTTGTAGATTTCTCCCTAGTTTTCTGCTACAGATATTTATTTTCTCCTCTCAGCTGAATGTAAACTGCTAGTGTTTCATAATGGTTGCCTTTTTGTCTGCCATGAAAGTACAAGAAAGATAATTTAATGGTATCAGTTCATAGCTACGCAAGTTAAATTAATGCAAAAGAAAAATCAAATACATGTATTTTTATTATTTGTATGTTAACATATAAACACTTTCTTTAGTATAGGTTGAGTTACTGAGATTTATTCCTTTTTGTTTTCTTCAAAGTTTTGCACTTCATTTTCAGTTTTATTGACTAAACAAGATAGGCAACAGCAGTGCATGGGATATAAGTGTTGCGACAAATCTGTAATCATAGATTTATTATTGTAGTGCAGACTTGTACTTCAGCCTCATAGGATTATCTCCAAGCAGCATTACTTTAAGGAGGCGATGAGGCATTTTTCAACAGCAGCAAGGTTGGTTTTTTTAATTTTTAAGCTAAGAATGTTCAAAATATCTTAATATTTACCTTAACTGGTCAAATCACTTTAGCTTTTAAAGTGTGTTGCATTTCAAGCTAACATGTTTATGTAAACACATCCTCTAAAGAGGATATAGAGTCCTCCTTTAGAGCAGCTGCCATACTATCCCTTATTCTAACTAAATTCCTCTAATTTCTCATGCATTATTTTTTTTAACATACTGAAACATTATTTTGCATTTTTGTCTTTCAAATGTATTGTTATAAGCATATCTTGATGCTAAATAGATATCGCAAACTCCAAGTTTGCCTGCTGGTAATTACACATACTTGCACATCCTCACATCAATATGATGTGAATATATTTAGCACTCATTATTTAATAAACATTATTTATATTGTGCAATAGCTAGAGCATATCAGTTGAATCTGGTAGAAGCTGGTTTCTAAGTAAACCAAAGGAAGGGTTTGCTTGTGTTTGTTACAAAACACAAGTCATGCAGCTGTGGAATTTAGCAAGCAATTCTATGTATGCTAGGAGTGTAAACAGGTTCAAAGCAAGACTGGAAAATTCATTCAGAAATACATAGAAGCAAAGAGACTCAGAAACTACCTTTTAATGTATATGATTAGAGTCTTGAAGAGCACTATGGGAAGAATTTTGTACATTTGCCCTCTTTTTTTTCTTTACTTTTCCCTGGACACGTTTTTATGGCTTTAGAGACAAGATAGCTGAGTCAAGTGGTTACATGTACACCTGTTCTTACATTGCACTATGAGCCATAGCTGAGTTTGCTTTTTGAAAGAAAATTATTGTGGCCTTCTTCCCTGCTCTCTAGATTTATTCACAGCCTAAAAGGCTCTTTGCATCAAAAACACTTATAAGAATTCAGCATTTGATTTTGATCTGAATGGAAATGTTGTATTAAAAGAAAGTTAATTAGAAAATTAAGGTTCTTGTTATACCTGTTGGGGAAGCAGTAATAAATTTACAAATTAAAATTGTAATATATATATACACAATTAACTGCAGTCTTAGTGCATAGTATATAACTGAATTTTGTCTGAACTTTCAATGGAGTCTAAAAGGTTATTCCTGACTCTCTGCTGAAGCAAAAAGGTCAAGTTACAAAGTCAAAACCTGTAACTAGACCAAATAAAAAGTAATTAAAATTTAATTAGTTTAGGTATAGTATGACAGAAATTGGCAGACACTCCTTTAAGTCCATCAAAAGTGTAATATGTAAAATGTTGTAAATTGTCACTGTAAAACAATGTGCTTGTGCACCTATATTTTTCTTTTTCTTGTTCATGAGATTCCAACAACCCACACCTTTGCGTTTCCTATGATTTACATGGTGATTGTACTTGTAAAGTGTGTTTAGGCTTAATCAGTACAATGAACCTTCTGGAAAAACTGATGTAGCTATTAAGAAAAGAAAGTACCCTTCCGAGTAATACAAGTCTGAGTTAATTTGAAGAAAAAAATTAATCTTCTTTGGGTACTTGCCAGGAGAATGAGGCATTCTTCTGGAAGCTATAGTGAAAGGAAGCGTTTGACCATTTTATATCCTCTTAAAAGTTGTGGTAATATTGTCACGGACAATAAAACAGATAAACAGATACCATCTTAAGTACGGTTTTGAAACCTTTAAAACCTTTTAAAAGAGATTCAGCATCAGAATCAAGTCTATTAGATTACAGTGAGGAAGGCTTTTGTCTTGCAATACTCATTTGGTGCCTTAACGAGGCTTAACAGGATCATGCTAAAAAATTTTAAGGTAACTGCTTCAGGCAAATGTTTTATGGTGCATTACCTAAACATATATCATACGAGATCCGATGGCTGTGGGTACTGGAGAAACACTGGATTTAGAGACAGAAACATAGCCAATTTATCAAAAGACAGAGGGCAAATGGCTTTTCAACCATTCATTTCTTCACATTATGATATAAAAATTATCAGACTTGATTTTACATAGCAAAGAGATTTAAAGTAAGTGTAGATTTATTTTTGATCACTAAATAAATGAAGTGCAATAAAAAACATTCTATAGCAGATATTACTGTTTCTCATTCATTTATATGTGTAAATATATACATATATGTATACATATATATGTGTGTGTATATATATATGCATGTATGTGTGTAGTGGTCTGTTTTAGCATAGACCTAAATTCAGAGGTGGTTTACTTTTACCTAAGCCTACTTGTCATTGAGAAGAACAATTTGTATGTGACTGTTAGTAGCCAAATTCTGTTTAATTTGCTTTTCTTCAAATCTTACAATGTGAATTTTATTTAAAGTGGTCTGATGATGAGTAAAGCTGAATGGAAAGTTCCATTTTGTAACTGATTTTTTTACCAAATCAGGGAGTTGAAAACATCTTTTTTTTTTTTTTTTTTGAAAGCAAGTGTAAAACATTGCATAAAATTTGCCTTCTATATAAACAAATTTGCTGGAAATTTTGCTTTGAAAGAAAATGCTCCTTTTAAATCTTAAAATAACAAAAACTCCAAATTGTGATAACTGTTGCATTTTAAACACTTTAAATGATATTTATTATTTCAATTTGTTTGTAATTAGAACAGATTACTAAATTTAACATGAACTTCTATGTAACCATTTGACTCCAAAATGCATTGCTTAACAAATAAATTATTTTTAAAATTTTGTCAAGATATTGAGTCTGATTTAGTTATGAGTGTTGACATGTTAGCAGCTACCATCTGCTATATGTAAATGAAAAAAGGGAAACACAAAATAGAGATAGTTATGATGTACTCTTGTCATATCACAGGGTATGCATTCATTTATCTATTCCACAGTCTGGTGAGATGAAGTTTTTACTAAAAATAATTACAGATCAGAAGTATAAAAATTGTTCGTATTTCTCACATCCTGGGTTTGACACACCACAAATCATTACCTTCTCCTGACTATACAAGATACTCTGTTAACAATATTTCCTTTTTAAAGGTTGTTTCTAATTTCGTATGTGTAGTTGCAGTAGCAAATTTCCTGGTATACCTGCTTAACTAATTACTTCTGTTTAAATGCTATTATCAGTGCCTTCAATTGATTGTGAGCAAAAATAAATTTAAAGAACAAGACTGTCTCTGAAAAATTATAAATTGTGGTTTAAAACCTTTTAAATGATACTCTTTCCCATTTGAAGAATTGTCACTCATGTTATGCCACTGATGTTAATTACAGACTACACTCAGAAATCTTTAACATTTAGAGAGATGCAGGCTGTGGGACTGATGATCTGCTTGTGTCTAGTAGGTGTGAGTCTGCAAAATTTTATTTGTTGAACATGGCAAACTATTCTTATTGAAGGCTTTCAGATTTCTTCAGTGTTTTTAGTTGATACCAATGAATTCACATGTGGTTTACAAATATTTATAGACTTACTTTTAAACATGAATTGAAAACGTTATGTGAAAGACAGAGTGATCACACCACAAGTGCTTTCTTTGCAGTTGTATTGAATGCTTCTGGACTAACACCACAGGTTTAAGCTTTCTTGAAATAACACTGTTCAAATCTCACTTGAGCAATTACGTGAGTTGTAATTATAGCAGTGACTAATGAACAGCCATAATTTATAAAGCATCCTAATCAGAAATGTTGCTGATGCTAAATGAAAAGTAATGAAAGGGTTTCCAGATTTCCAAATTGAAGTCAAATTGAGTACTTGAATTAGTCAAAATAATTGTATAGTTTGGACAATGGAGTCTTGGTTTTAATAACTCTGCTTTGAGTAAGTATCTTCATTGGTAGATAAAGCATAGTGATTTCTAATTATTTGTTATAAACATTATTTTAACATGTTTATTGAACATCAGTAGATTAAATCTTATTGAATTTGATTGCCTAGCAGATTTGTAATGGATTACATAGGAGGAGTTATTGGCTTGTATTTACAACTATAATATATACTTAAAATTCAGCCTTCTCATAAACAATTTCATTAATGATTCTATTTGGCATATTAGAGTCAGCAGTGAATTGCAAGAACTTGCCTATTGCAAGCATGCTTTTATAGAACAAGAAAATAAAAATGTGGGGTTTTTTCCTCTGGTTGGGTGAATGGAAAAATATAATTTAGTGATGACTGACTTATTTCCTACTGTTAAGGAATATATCATACTGGGGAAATGGCAAGGTCAGATGAGCAAGAATTTAATTTGGTTTGGTGTTTTTATATCATTACACTATGCAACTAAACTTCATGAAAAGATGCTCTCCCCTTGATTTAGATTAACTTTTGATCTATGTTTATAATAGCCTGTTTCCAACAATAACTTACCAGCAGCCTTTCAGTTAGCACAATTTTGTAATCTCTTTGACCTTTGACCAAATATACTATTCAAGTGTTGCTAGTAAATCTTGCAGGGATAACTTTCCAGTGGTTAAAAGCATATCAGGGAAAATTACATTCTGGGGACTTTTCAGAGAGTTCCTGCTTGTTCAGAAAAGGTGGAAGAACTGAGGTATCAAATGGAAAAGGAAGTTGACAAGAGCAGTAGCAGATGTGGAGTGAGACCACCATATGTAACATATATTTGGGTGGGAGGAGGAAAGCACCTAACCTCCTGCCTTAATGGCCAGAGTGCCTTGGTAGCACACACTCTCTCTGTTTCTGGTACCTCAGATCTCCCCCAGCAGTTAGTCAATGGTGAAAAGATAAAGTATCACGTCATGATGTTAGGGGCTCTCTTACTAAGCTTCGAAATAAAACAAAGGAGCTGGTTGTTTCACCAGGAAACAGTTTGTTAGCATGGTGTTCATTCTGAATTCTAGTTCATGTGCCTCCTTACTGGTTTGAGGATGGAATTTCCTTCACTTTTCAGCTCTAGCAAATTCTCCTACTATTGGTGTGTATATTCTGATTTTTTAGCTGTAGAATAAGCTACTGCTTACTATTAGCTAGAATAGTAGCAGGCTGCTCATTGACCTTGAAAAACAGTTTTGCTCTTTTGCTGTATCTATAAATGTATTTTTAAAAATTCCTTGTGTTTATTAAGTGGATATTAATGGACCTTGAAAATAGAACCAACTTTATTTTTATGATTATCCCTTCTGTCCTTTGTAGTGCATAACTGTTTATATGCAACCTAGTGAAATAGTTGCTGTGCTTCAGCATCAGAGAGCACTCTAGATACCCAAAATTATTCTAAGATAACAAAATGGATGCTGTTCATGTGAGCTTCATGGACTTTGATGATGGTCTGTAGGAGGAGTTTGAATAACTCATTTCCATGTGTATTCAAAGATGTTGGGGAATACAATCAAATATAGAAGGTTTGCATTAGAAGACAACCATTAGACCTGCCTACTTGTTTCTCAGACTAGGCTTTATAATCTCAGGAAAAAAAAAAAAAATTAGTTATTTTAACTATGAGAAGTGATTTAATCATTAGCCTTGAGTAGGAACTTTTTTTTTTAATACAACCCACTTTAAAATGTCTGTTGTTGCTTATGTTGCTGTTTTAACATATAATGTCCCCAGTGCTTTTGCTGAGCTTGAGTAGTTCTTTTAGGAGCTTTTTCCTGTCACAGATTTGGAAAGAAATAAGATTTAGAAAGAAATAAATAACTGCACATTATCTGAGTATTTCCTGGGAGGAAGGAGGCAATAGCTTGATCTGTCAGTCATTTGCTATGGCACTGGCAACATGGCTTTCAAATATGCTGCAGCAGCTTCTTTGAGAACCCACACACATCAAGTGAAGGGTCAGCATGCAGAGGAAGACATTATCTCTGTTCTCAGGACAGTGACACACTCAAGGCTGTGTCTGCTAACTACTGCAGCTCAGAGCCAGAGTGGGGTTTCGTTGCTTCATACTGCTACAGTAGACAAAAGCTTTGCCTCTGTTAGCATTGCCCTCTCTAGGTCTGGGCTAGAGAATAGCACAAATAGCAGGGCACAAGTAGAGTTAAAAGCTCAGGTTTGTTCTCCATCTGAGAGTCTTCTGGATGGAGCGTGGCTCAGAAGAGAAAGTGACAGAAGTTGCTGGATTGTGATGAGTTGGGGGAAGAGGGGACAAAAGAATATTCCATAGAGAAAAGGGTATAATAGTCCATTGCTTGAAGAAAATCTGTAAAGGTGAGCATTTCCTTGACCCTTTGCTGTGTCAGTCAACCATATAATGACTTTCAGAAGAAGTCTGGTGCTCGGGAAGCTTCACCTATTACCGCCGTTTCACTGTTGGTAACAAATTGCAACCAGAAGCTGTTAAGTTGCCTCTCTAAATGCTTCAAGTAGGAGATCTACGTGACAGCCCTTTGCTGCTTTATCCAAAGAAAGCTCCCAGCCTTAATAGCTTAGAAGTTTGGCAGGAAGGTTCCTACAGGGAGCATGTTTAAAGTTAAAATTAAAAATAATAATAATCTTAGGTTTTTCCATTTTTCTCCTTTGCCAGACTTTGCAATGCAAATAAGCGGTCTTATATATGAATGCTTGGACTAGTCCATTCTTTATGGGAATTGATATTATTCCATTTCATCCTACATACTGTACTCCATGGGCTATGGTCTCACTCTGGCACCTTGGTCGTGTATTTTCTGGACAAATAGCCCAATTGTTAAAATACTGAGATTTGTTCTCAAGAGTCCCTGTATTTCTACCATGTAAATTAATCCTTCTGATGTAAAGTTTTTATGGATATCTGAAAATACAGAGTATGCATTGTTGTGCACATGGTGTGCATGACAGTTATCTGTTACGTAAAGGCAAATTTTGGAGGTGTTCTTTGAAAGCTTGATTTTAGCTGACATAGATTGATACTCTGCTAAAACACATGTCTGAATGTGAACAGAACTTCCAGACTACTTGACTAGGGAATAGTTATGGTCTTCCCAAACAGTGAGAACTTTTTTATTTTTTTAATAGGAACTTGTGTAGGCAGTATTTATGTCCTGGTTTGCGGGTCTGTTCAGTGATTTTGCTCTTCAGCTAAGTCTTTTCTAACTAACTGCACTTCCTGAAGTTAACAGCATGTTTTTGCAGACAGTGTTTGCTTCTAGCAGTGATAATGCTTGATGTTTAGAGTTACTACCAAGGATTGGTGTGCAAACCAAGGTCACTGCTAACTCTTGTGTACCACATTGAGGGGTACAGAAACTGGAAGTCCACACCTGCAGAGAGGAGCAGCCAGGACAGGTGACCCTAAACTGACCAGTGAGGTATTCCATCCCATATACGTTATATTCAGTATAAAGCTGAGGGGGCACAAGGGTCTCAGGCTTTTTGTCCTTTTTTGCCTGTTTTTGAGCTTTTTGCCCTTTTTGGCCCCTTTGCCCTTTTTCCTTCTCATCGATCCTTCCACTGGCCTTTGCTTCCCTTGGGGTCTTCTTCCCCTCTTGGACCCTCTTGTGCCTTTGATCCCAGTTCCTGTGTTCCTGAACCTGCTTCCTGTCTGCTGCTGAGCCTCATCTGGGACTTTGCCAGTACCTGCACAGCCTCAGTGGTGACAGTGACGTAATTGCCATCAGGGGGAACTTGGGTTCAATACTGGTTTTGTATATGTTAATATATATCCCATTTTATCATTATTATCTTCGTTAAAGCTGTTTTAGTTTTCTAATCCGGAAGCCTCTCTCTCCTTGCCTTCCTCTCCCATTTGGGAGGGAAAGGGGCCATAAGTCTCTGTCCCTTATCCTCTTTCTTTTCCTCTATTTGGGACAGGAAAGAGGGATTAACAGAGAGTCTGTTGTAGGTATAATGGATTTAATCTAAACCTCAACAATTTAGTATAGTACGTATTGTGCTTCTTTATCTCTTCTGTGCTGGGAGGTTCCTTATCAGAGTGATTTGATGAGCACTTCCTCAGATATGTTGAGCCTTGTTTCACTACTTATTATCCAGCTGATGAGACTGTGTAGAGGTTTGTAGTGTTACCTTCGTGTGCTAGCTGAACACAGTATTTACCAAATGATATTTAATTGATTTGGTAGTAGGGGGCTAGATTCTGAACTAAAAATATCTGATGCACCTTTGTTTTGACATGCTGACAGCTGTGTGTTTGTTTGTTGGATCTGTGTTTATCTGCCAACAGCTAACTAACTGGTCCATTTGAATCAAATTTCCAGAGTGCTAAATTCTGGCACTAAATTCTTTCCCAGTCCTTGGAGAATAAATAAAAAAAATGTATTTTTCTACTGGGTCTGTCCCTTCAGTTTCTTATGAATAAAATTCTAATAAATAAATCTCAGTTAAATACTTATTCAGCTTAACCCTTCTGAGAGAGTATTTCATGTCAACTAGAATTAGAGATGCACCAGACTCTTAATTTGAGGGCTAGGTTTGGCACACAAATTATCCTTTCATCCTTTCATGTGTGAAATTGAAGGTTCCCTGCTGGCTTAACATAGCCCTTAACAGCTGAGCACTTGGCCACAGTGCTTGAGCCGCCAGTGTCTTCCTTCAAATAATTTCTCCCCATGCCTATTAATCTGGGGAGCCTAGGAGAGAGGCAGCCCAGCCTGCGCCTGTTGCGGATTTCTGCACAGTTCTGCTGGTGCTTAACGGAAGAGTGGAGCTCTACAATTCAGTGGATCTTTTCCCTTTGTAACAAATATTTTTACCAGAGGTCTATGTTCAGAGATCTCACAGCATTTCCAAAAATGACTGTTTGATAAAGATTTTAAAACGAGAAATAAAGTAAAACTAATTAGTGTAGTTATTTGTGAGTACTATAAAATTCTGTAGTTGTCAATGGTAGCTGCAGCCAACAGTCTGTGTGGAAACCTGGTTTCCACAGTGTTGTTGGTATCAGTGTGGAAGATCAATAGATACAATTGCTTAATACTGATGTAATGAATCAAGAAGTATTTTATTCACAGTAACAAAATTGTCTAAGAATGAAACATTTTTCCAGTGAGCCTGTTCCTTCTGTTAATTTTTTAGGTGATAGTTGCCAACCCTCGTTGGTTCAATCAGCTTCCTTTTCATGTATGATCTAAATCAAAAGCCTGCCTACAGCTGGGGAGGCTGACTTCTCGCAAAAGAAAACACTGTTTGCCAACTCTGGTAGTACTACAGCAAAGAAATTATTTCAAAGTATTGGTACAGCTAAATAATTTTTCCTCATAATCTCATACTCTCACTGACACGTTCATAGATACTTACAGACATACTCTATTTGAAACAATTTCATACATACGTACTTCATTTTTAGGTGGAAATTATCTCTGCTTTCTCAATCTTATTCCTTACTGCCTCAGACCTGGAAGGCACCCAACTAGACAGTAAAATCATACCTTTTAGCATGGCCACCAGGCAGAATAAGCTTCGGATGCATACATTGAGTATTTTGTGTAGCAGTTCTGCAAGGTTTGAAGAATTATAGGGCTGGCCCACTAGTAAAGAACCAGAGTTTGATTCAAGTTGTAATGATTGTGTAAAGAAGCAGGAGACTACAAGTAATTGTCAAAACACCTTAATTTTGGGGAGGTTGTTTTTTTTTTTCAGGAGAGAAATATTAAAAGAGTATCAAAGCATAAGAATTAGTTGCTTCATCTTTGAGATTAACAATGTAATGAGCCTAAGGGTGAAATCTGTACTATTGTTCTGGCTTAACTATAGGATATACCATTCATTATGAAGAATATGTTCTACTAAGGCTAATAAATGTAAATGTTTTATGAAGTCAGTAGTAGTATACAGAATGCACTTTAATAAATTGCAAGAATAAAGGTTCTATGCAGGGCAGCTTCTTGAACCTTGGAGGTGATAATGTAACTGCATAAATTTTCAATGATTAAAATTTTAAAAGTACATGTTACTCGATGTGGATGATGAGAGGCTGGTCCATTTGTATTTATATGCAGTCGGGTTTTTCATTTTCAGATTAACTACAGCAACCCAACATAAACATGAGTTCCGCTCTAAATTGAAGGAATGTTTTAGGGTTTGGATTTTGGGTTTTGGTGGTTTTTCTTCCAGTCTTGAAGGGAAGTTAATCTTAGGCCAGACACAAATTTTAAGGCCTTGTTTACTTACATTCTATTTGCATGCATAAATCCTCAATTGGTATAAATCATCATGGTGGTGAGCATTTTATTACTCAATGAAATGTTTCTAAGTGAAAGTTAAGAACTCCTGTCGTAAACTTGCATTATCTAAAAAAAGTATTTATAAGTGTATAAAAAGTATATGAGAAAAAAAGAGAGGACTTCTTTTTACTTAAAATGTGTGAAATTCTTACTATCTGCTTAGTGTTTGAGATTTTTAGTCTTTATTCTAGAGAAAGCCTTCTACTCTTACAGTTTGAGGAGCAGTTTCCTTTGGAGTTGCAGTATTATTTGTGTGACTTGAAATTACACCTGTGCTTAAGGGATTTCTGGGTCAAGGAAATGATCAAAGGTATAAGCAATTAGTTCACTGTTACTGCATTTTCTCCCTTTCTCCCTCTATTCACTAGAACTTTGTCTAAATCATTTTGCTGAAACTCATAATAGAAGCTATATATTCCTGCTTTGAGAAGAAGCTTGTAGTGTAAAAATGCTTTATGTCCATCAAGTTCTCCTTCTAAAGAAATTAATGACTTTGAAAACCTTCTTTCTAACATATTGGGCTACTGAATTCACACAATGGTTAGGGAGGAAAAAACAAATGTGGCTTACTCATCTCCTAATTGTAAAATATGGACTTTACATTGTTTGAAATGGAGATGACCTGAATATTCATGGTACTACACCAGTATTTCTAGAACTTGTTGCACTGTACAAACATACTTTTTGAGGAGGGAAGCAGGGGAGATCTTTTGTTACTTACGTATGTTGGAAAAGAGAGTTTGCTATTAAGGATCATTGCTTCATTGCAAGGCCATATACATTCATGAGCATTTCTGTGTATAGGTATAATTGTGCTTTTATTGGTTTCTTTCACTGTGATGTTAAAGGGGTAGATTCATGTGTCTGAGTGACTGCAGAGAGTCACAAAAACTTGTTATGGTGCCACATCTGAATGGAATGGAATGAGCAGTCTCAGCTATGAGTGTGACTACATCCTGGTGTGTAAGTGCATGTACTTACTCCTTGTTTGAATATAACAGTTGCAATACTATTTAACACTTCAGTGTCAACAGCTTTATATATTTATGTGAATATCCCAGGCTGCATTTAAAAATGTGTGTGTGTTTGGAGCAGGTTCCTTTTTGTGTTTGCTCGTACTCTAATGTTTTGATGTGTATGAGAGAAACTCTCTTCTCTTGCAGCATAGGGCTGGAATGGAAAAGAATGAAGCTTGAGGTGGTACTGAAAATGTTTTCATTTAGAAAGTCTGTCATTCCCCTTTATTGTACATATGGATGTAGGTCTATGCACCATAATCATCAATGCTTGTATCATCTCTTTTAGTTTCTCTGTAAGAGTCTAATAAGGCAGAATGATGTTTGAAGTAAGGAGAATTTTTCACTTACTACTTTTATACGCATTTATGTCTTTTTTCTTTCATTGCTCCATTTGAATAGTCTGAACAATGTAATTTATAACAATAGGCTAGAATGACTAAATAATTAGCTGGCCAGCCTGCAGACTCTGAATTTCTGCTATTCAGAGATGGCAGAATTCTTCAAATAAGTTTCTTTGCTTCATGTGCTTTCATAGACATATTTTTCATTACCACAGTGATGGTTTTGTAAAAGCAATTTGGAAACTAATTTTTTTTTCAGAAGAAATACTCAAAATATAATGATGTTTCTATCTTCACTATCTTTTGAATTTACTTTTCATTTTACTAATTTATTTCTGTATATTAAAGACCAGTTCCTTTTTGGGGAGGTTCACTGAGATTTTTTTTTTTTTTTTAAAGTTCTTCAAGATTGCAGTGAGTGTCACTGAGAATAATCTGGCAGACACCCATAGAACCTTTGGGTAAATTTAGTCTTCCAATTAAGCACAACTCTCTTAGCCCTCTTTATTCTCCTTGGAGAACATGTTTTCTTCCTTAAAGCACTAAAATCATTAAACTGTGCTGCACAGGGGAATACGAGATACTGAGAACTATGCCATGAGCATTTAGAATTTGAAAGCTGCTGCTTCTTGTTAAAAATTCTAAATTTTAACTTCTGTGTGTCCTAAACAATTGGAAACTATTCTCACCTGATAGTAAGGATGGAAAGTTTTTACTGCCTTAATGCGCAGGCATCTCCGTTTTGCACCATGAGCATTAACCTGTTGTTAGTTGTGTGTATACGCAAACATCCTTGTGACCAAAACAAACATTTTGTTCTTCTCAATGTAATGATGCTGGCAGGAACAGGACACTGTTCTACCTGTGGCAATGCTTCCAAAGCTGTTAGAAATGTTATCTCATCGGGCTAATATCCAAGATTTGTAAAAACTTTATTTACTAGAATCTTTCACCTGGCATGCTGAGGTGGTCAGAGGCAGCTCAGTACCGAAATTCCTGTTCAGTGTGAAATATCTAAAAGAATAACTGATTAACTGTCCTGGGCAAAACCTGCTTTGCAGATCTCAATACAGTTAACAGAACAAATTGTACTACTAGTAAACATTTTGGCTTAGACTTGTGTGGGTAGAAAGACTGCGAAAGACACTTAGTTTAATCATTTATGTGAAAGCAGCCAGAAGAAATGACACTATCAAAATCTCTAGACTAATGGTACTGTCTGAGTAAGTATGCTGTTGTTGTCCTTTTTCTATTGAGTTGGTATTTGGGGTACTGAACACTACTGTGCATTTTGTCATTTTTACTGCTTGTGATTCCCTGTGGAAAAAGTAAATCTGTAAATATTTTCTATTCAAACAGAAACAAAAATGTTAAGCAAAGAATGAAGTATCATTATCAATGCTTATCAATAAATTTTCTTGTTTTATTTTTTCCTTCTACTGCTCTTTCCAAATTCCTTTTGCTTCTTGTGGTTTGCTGTTATTTTTTCATCAATAGCTAGGATTCCATTTCCACTCCATTCATTTCAATTTCATTTTTTTTTCTCCTGGGGCAACAATTTGGTCTGTGTGCCACAGAAAAGCAGAATAGTAGAAATATTCTTTTGGTTTCTAATGTATTTAAAAATTAATGTAGTTCATGTAATGTAAGTAATATAATTAATCAAAATAATTCTATTTGGTTTTAAACCAAATAAGTTTCCAATTAAGTAAGGAGAAAAATACTGTTAAAGCAGTTAAATCAACCTTGATGTGTAGCTCCGTAGCTCTTAAACAACTAGGTGATAGTAATCCTAGTACCTTTGATTACATGAAGAATGATGACAATTAAATCTACTATTTCTTGATGCTTTCAGTGGGTTAGGCTCTCCGGTTTGTCACTCCATGGGTAGGTATTGGGGTACGTGCAGGCAGGATTTGGCCTGCTGGTTCCAGCATAGTGATGTGAATGGCTAGGGGTTCAGTAGTTGCTTGACAATGCTCAGGCCACTTTTTCAGATGTCTTTATCATGGTTAAGTCTGCTCTGTAATTCTTTGCATCATCAAGACTTCTGGATGATAAGTCTGGGACACGGGCCAAGAACAGCAGAGAGAAATTTCCAGCATGATCACAACCAGGTTCTTGATTTCTCAGCTTTTATTTCCTTCACACCTTCTAGCCTGATTTCGATGACAATGAAAACTACTGGGTCAGTATCATCTATCAAATTACGTATGTTAACAATATTCGCAAGCAGAAGATAACCTTAGTTGCTAATTAAATTCTGCATGGTGCAGAAAGTAACTTGTGATTCAGGTATCATGGCGGTTCTTCCATCTGATCAGATGAAGTGGCCAGTTGTTACCTGACACATCTGTCATGCTAGACAAAGCCTAGTTCTGTATCAGGTCCTTCAACATATTCCAGTCTGGTATCAGGAAGTGAGTTCCTTTGTCCAGGGTGCTGTGTAGATCCCTGAGGTTATGCTGAATAAACTTGACTTAGTGGACTGAAGGACTAAAATCGTGACATTTCAACAGGGAAATGGGCTGTTTTAAATGCCTTTTGACAGTTTCAGGTATCTTATTCATTTAATCTGTTTTTTGTTGGAGAGAGAAGACAAGGAATTCTTTTCACATATGTCCTGTCATTTCACTCATTTTGAATTGCAGCGTTTGAGCATTCTCAGTGCATGCTTGCAATAAACATGAGGCATAGTCAATGCAGTGTAAGTGTGCTAATACAGAGAAAGAGATGAACGCAGAAATGATTCTTAAGAGACGAGAGGCAATTGTAACTTTTATTTCTCCTCATGCATTAACTTGTTTGATTATTCAACTCTGACACTCTGGAATTATACAGAAGTTGCATAGAAGGATAGGGGAAGATGTAAAAATAACCAAGAGGAAATTCTTCCTGCTTTGCAGTTTCACTTGTGTTGCTTGCAGAAGACTGTATGTTTGTAAATTGAAATATCCATGCTTGTATGTCTGTGCAGTCTAAGACAGGAACTAAGGAGAGAAAAGTAGTGGAAATGAGCACAGCAACATGTCTGCAATTTCCATATTTCTGACTTTCTTGTCTGTTGGTACTACTGCTGATGTGCAGAATTTGATGGAAATAGGTACAGTTTAGATAAGACACAACAGGGTGGTGGAAGGTGGAATTTATTTCCAACATAGATAGTGCATCCCTCTGCAAATTCACTTTTTTAGAAGAAAGTAATGTTTACACACAATGCATAAACTGGTATGTTGCCGAAGGCAGTATACATCTCCATATGCAAAGCAATAAGAAACATGCAATGAATACATCCTGTGAGAGGATTGTCAGCATTTTATTTTGACGAGCCTGTGTTTGTATGTGTTTGCATATGTATGTCTGCAGTATTTGAAAGTATTTTTAAAATATGAATGAAATTCTTACCACTGAATCCTCAGTTACTTTTTCTTTACTAGAAAGATTGTTGATAGAGTTTTACCATTTAATTTCTGGATGAACTTTAACATGACATATCCACATATTCAACACATCTAGGAGCAGGTCCTCACCCAATATACTTCCTAGTTCTAGTGAGTCAGTAGAGCTACAGCAATACTTGCATATCAGCTATAAATAAGCTATAAAATGATGACTTCTTTTACAGAGAACGTTTGTGCTATTTTTCCATGCATCTTTCTTCTGGATAGCCCGAACAGAATCACAGTCTCAAAATGTTTACAATTGTTTATTTTTCATTTTGTTTTGTTTTTTTTAGAATTGTGTATAAATGGTTATGCTTTAGGTGTTACTTTCTGAATATCCAGTAAGTCCACAGTAGTTTTAAAGCAAAGCTGGGAGTAAGAATCCACTTTGATATCATTTGTTGATCAAGCCTGCCTTGAATTTGTCTGTTCCTCTATTTCAAGTGAAGCCTTTTGTGATGCTTTGTCACCCTTTTTTATTAGAATTATTTCTTCATTGAAAGTTATCTTGATTTAGTTTATTACAACTAAGAGCAGATTTCAGCCTTGTTATTGAGAGTGTGTGACCAAAAGTTATTGCATTTTTTTCATGAATTTTTAATTATAGGGGATAATCCTCCATTAACTCTATGTAAACTACCTTGACTTTTACACACTAAGGTTCAACAGAAAAATACAGTATTTTAAGAGATTTTACACTACAGGTTTAAAATTTCCTTTCCATCCTCTTTTGTGGAGTTAATTCTAACACACACAAGAAAGCAACTTAATTTAGATATTAGCATTATTGTGCAGTTAAAGAAATCTTCAAAAAATAAATAAAAAGAAGGTCAGTGAAAGACACAAATCCTGTTAAATATAAAGATTAAATTTAGTGTGTTCATTTAAAGAGTAAACCGCCTTAGAAAGCTATGTTATTCACTGCATTTGCCTCGTTATCTTTGCCTTGGTATTTTGTAATGAGATGGTAGGGATGGGTCCCAAGCAAGCCACATGCGAGGAGAGTAAATGGGTAGAAATCAGGCTTACACTTAAAAACGGTGAACGGTTTATGCATGTGAGAAATGAATTTTCCAATGTACATGAATGAGGGAGCCTGCCATGTTTTGTGCTTGTGCGATGTTTGTTTGCTGCCTTCCTCAGTGGGCTTCTCAGAGTTTTCAGAAACAGACAAACAGAAAGCAGCAGCAGCAAACCTCTGGCTGGAAAGTCACCACTACTAATTGCACAACTTAGTGCACAGAAATACTTAGTGACATATTTTAATGTTCTTATCCATGTGCTTTTTCTCCATAAGTAACTGGAAAAATAAGTAAAATGCTGTACTACTGCTATTCTGTGCAGGAGAATCCCATGACAATGGAGCCCGCTAGCTGTTTCTTGGGATAAGGAGGTTGGAAACAATCTAAAAACCTCTGCCAGCTCTGAAAGGAAGCTTTTCAAAAAAACTAAAAGAAACTTTGTAGCTCCTAAAAAAATAAAGCAACAAATCTTGTTTAACATAGTCCAAATGAACACAGGTGATTGAAAGCAGTTCTGATTCAAAAAAATCTGAAATTCTGATTTGCATGTTACTGTACTTGTATCAAGCAAAATCATAAAACAGTAATGAAAAACATTAGTAGCTACCAACAGATGAGAATAAGAACTGTTTTCTTTCTAAAATCAGAATATTTATTTGTTCCTAATCTTTCACATAAGGGATTTGGGTGCTGTGAACACATGCTGCTATGTTGAACTGTCCCAGGCCAGGGGCTTTTTGCTATTTCCCTTTCCCCAAAAGCAAGCCTGAAGTATCTAAAAATTCAGCAGTAGAGAGGGGAAAAGCAGAAAACCACAAATAAACCTACATGTCAGATTGCATATAGTTTGTATTTTCCCATAGGCCATCAAGGTTAGGCTGTTTTCAGTTTCTATTACAGAAAATGAGGAAGCACCATACGTTCTCTCATGCAGAAGATCTTCCTGTGACCCACTGGAGTCAGAGCTGACAGCCCATCCTGCTGTTTTCCTGTGTTTTCTTCCCTCCAGAGTGAGTGTGTGTGTCCTTCTAAAGCAGAACAGACACATGGCTCTCCCACTGGGAGTCTATTACCATATTGCCCTATACTGTCTTTGTTTCTGATGATGTTCATGGGCAGACAAACACTGCCTACTGTGAAAGCAGGTGCTCTGTTCTCAACAGCACCTTTCCCCGTGGGATTCCCATCTTCACAAGTATAATGCCCCAGGAGGTGATGTTCCCCTATTTCAGTTAATGGGTTGTGTTTTTCACTTTTAAGTGCCTGCAGATTGTTACTCCTTCATCTTCAGATGTGTGCATAGGGCTGAAAGAGAACAGCTTTAGCCCTTTTCTCTTTTCCACCAACTTCTAAATTGTTCTTCATTAATACTTCATATAAATCTTGCAGGGTTAGTCACCAAAGCAAGAGGGCCCCAAGCTTTGCTTAATACCTCATTGCAGAATCTTCACCATTTTTCTCATAAAAGCCTTTTTATATGTGATCTAGTAGATTTGCTGTAGTATTTGTGCGTGTTTGGGGGGAAGTTCTGAATCCTTTTACATGTTTCCTTCTCCCTTCCTTGCTTCTAATCTATTGCATGTTTTCCTTATATTTTTTTATCTTTATGGGTTCTTCATCCCTCTCTTGTGGTAATCCAAGCCTTTTCCTTCCTGTATTTTTAGTATCCCAGCCTTCACCATAATATTCTTTCATAAAACTGAAGGAGAGAGTAAATATATTTCAGTGCCTAGCAGAATTTGCAAGCATTTGCATCTGCTCTTGAGTCCTAACATTTGTGAAAACAAAAGGTACTAAAGTAATTGCTACAAGAGCTTCAAATCCATTAGGATTAATGTGAGTCAGCTTTAAGGCATGTGTTTGCTTATTTGATGTTTTCCTCCATATGCTTGCAAACATGTAACTACCAGTTGTGCCAGATAGCATGTTTTTTTACCAAAACCAAGTTCACCAACATGGCCTCTTAACCAGGTTGCGTACGTCTATTTTAAAGGGCTTGTGCAGTCCTTTAAAATCATTGACATATGAAATTGAGTAGTTTTTCAAAATGTATTTTTCTTGTGGTTCTGTTTTTATTTCATACTTTTGTTTCTTCTGTTTTTTCACCCTCAACCCATGTCTTGCTCATGGCTGTTTTCTTACCTTTCACATATAGATTTTATCCTAGCCAATTCCTTGCTGCAGAATCTCAGTATCTGTCAGTCTGATCTGGGATAGCCTACATTTTTGCTTCATGCTTGTCTTGAAATCTTTCATTGATAACTAAGAATCTTATGGTGCTCTTTCTCACTAGCAGCTGTAGACTCTGCCATATCTTCCTTGATTGTGAGTTACTCCAAAACCCTATATTCTTAATTTTGTGTTGCTAAACCTGTGCTTGATTTTTACTTCAAAAAATTATTCAAAAAATTATATCTGTCCCTTTACACAAGGGGAAGACAAGAACAGAAGTTACTTGTATGTCATAAGGCTTTAAAGTTCTGAAATGTTTGTGTATATCAGGCAAAGCTCATTACAGGAAGCATCGTGTGAAATAAGCTTGCTAAAAGCCAAGGTGCACTGCATTTCTACAGTATCTCATCCAGTTGGCAGTTAACCTGTTTAGGAGGAAAACTGAATTGTTTGTGATGCTTTTCTGTTGGCAAACTTGTAGTGATGTTTTCTCATCTTGTTCTTTTGTAGGTGTTTTTTTTTCTATTGCTGGGGGTTTTTTGCTTTTTTCTTTTCCTCTAGGGTTTGTATTTTTGTTTTGTTTTTTTTCTGGGGATTGAATCTATTTGAACTAGTCTATAAATTTTCAGGTCCTCAGTTGTTCTTCCATTTTATAAAAATAGGTACCATGCTTGCTCTTTTTCAGTCCTCTAGTAAGCTCATTGTCCATAAGTTCACAATGATGGTGTACAGATTGCTTCAGATGCTTACTTAGTTATTCTAGGGTGAGTTTCTTCTAGTGCTGTGGGCTGGGCTGGGTATTCTGTCCTTAAGATTCTTCTTGTTCATTACCTGTATGTAATTTTTGTTCTTACAAGTATTCCTTTCATGATTCAAGTCTCCCTGAGTCACAAAGATCTCCTTAAAGCAATTGCATTATGTCCCTTTTGTCAGTGTTTTGCCACCACATCAGGTTAGTTTTTCAGGAAAGCATTTAATGTTCCTTGCTAGCTACTATTACCCTTGCTTAGAGTCTGTGGTTTTCTCAGCAATCCTATTTTGTAAAATTCTGTGCCGTGATGTTCCTCTTGATGCTGTCTCCAGTGCTATGCATTTGCCTCTGGTGATATTTGAATTAATCCCCATATACCAGAGGGATCTGAGCCTGCAGCAAGTAATGCAGTGCAGAAGATGCTTTGCAGAAGGAAGCAGTAGGTGCTGAGAAGACAAAATCTGCAGCATTGTTATTAGAGGGAGTTACTTTGGACCAGTTTT
Organism: Coracias cyanogaster; assembly: GCA_033124195.1. NCBI lineage: Eukaryota > Metazoa > Chordata > Aves > Coraciiformes > Coraciidae > Coracias > Coracias cyanogaster. The sequence goes on along the minus strand of JAVSBS010020368.1, from coordinate 19,499 downwards.
ACTGTCACCCCATTGTTTGAGCACCCATTAGCAATAAGAGGGTATTGTATGTACTTCTGGAGAGTATCTTCTGATTTAGTACTGTCCAAAAGCAATGCGATTTGCTTTTTCTGAGCCTGTTACACAAAGTCTACCAAAGCACAGCAAGCAGAGACGATTGAGAGTCATTTCAGAAGTAACTTCTGATTTTGGCTACTTCTACATTTAGTTCTTGTTAATGTCTTACAATTTAGGCCTTCCCAAGTTATTTGTTTATACAGATAATGAGCTGAACAACAGGCAATGCCTTTGTTTCAGCCTTCCTCTAAGTGATATTTTCGTTATTTGCTGTTTTGGAGTGGAATGCTTGCTCAAAATGTAAGACATTTCCTTCTCTGATAGTGATGCGACCTGCATCTTTTATATAATTAGAAGGGTTTCCTCATCATCAAACTGTGGATTATTCTAGGTACCATGCCCTGGCATTACTTTCCCTCCTGAGACTGTGCCATTTACTGTGGCAATAAGGCAGAGTGAGAGCAAGAACAACTCTGGTCTGCTCCTAGTGGGTTTCATTCCAGTGCTGATTTCTGAAAAAAATCCGTTTCTTTTTCATTACCCTGCTTGTATGCTTGAAGAAAGCCTTTCTTATGTTGCGGACTTCATTTGGGATAGAAACTGAAAAATATCACATTCCAACCAAAATATTTTGTTTCATTCCTTGGCTATTGACCTCCAAAACTGCAATTTTTTCCAGAGCCAAAAGTCATTCATTGTCATTGTCCTGAAATCTGATCAGCTGAATCCCATTTGATTATAGGACAGTGTTTTGAGCTTTGGCAAGAAGATGGGAAAAAAATGATTTGTATGTTTTCTTAAACTTAAAGCCAACAACAACAACAAAATCTTACAGGCAAAGATTGGTGATGAATGCTTATCTGATTATTTTTTTTTTTCCACTGTGTTTTTAACTGGTCTTTGATGAACACAGACTGTTTTATCCATTCATTAGTAAATAAAATTACCCTGATTTGCTTTTTTTTAAACCATGAGTTAAGCAATTGAAGTGCTAGGTTATATGTTTCTAGCTGTGAATTCCCCTCATTGTAGCATGTGTATACTTTTGGTTTGGTTTTTTTTATTATTATTTAAAGTAAAACAATGAGCTCTAGCTAGGATAACTTTCTATTGTCAAAAAGAAAATGAGGAAAGTAGTTTCCTGTTTCAGTATTATGCATGAGCTTAGACTAAATGGTAGGTGTGGGAAACCTTGGTGGGAAGGTATCTCGCTTTGCCCTCAATCTCCTTCCCCTCTGGGAGGCGATACGGATGCCTGCGCCCGACCGTGACAGTAGGGTAAAGAAAAATGACTGTAATTGCTAAGTATGGTTGCATAGATTATAAACCTAGAGGATACTAAGCATCTTAATGAAAAATCTAGTGCATTGTAGTAAAATTCCCCAACTAGTCCTGGTCTACACAGGTCTATGCAAAATAAGAGAGTGAAGAAAATGTTGATGTTATTTCTCATTGTCTTGATGTAACAATGGAGAGATGTTTAAGAAATTATTAGGCTGGGAACATAAAAAGAATTATAACTCCAACATGGAACTAATCCTTTGAAGATAGTATGGGTGCTGTATCTTTTACTGGGTTTGCAAAAATTTTATCAGCTGAAGTCATACAGAACAGATTTATTGATTCTTGAGAAAAGTGATGTTCCAGATGCATGCAACTTCTTACTCAATTCCCCAGATTGCTAGCTAGGGAAGCATCGCTGTGCAGGGATCACTCTATACTGAGTTGTTTCCTTCTGAATCTCTGCTACTAAGCAAGTGGGACAGTGCACCACTGTGCTTTCCTCTGGTCCTAAGTTGGAGCGGTTTTACTTTCAGTGAAACCTGGATGGATGTGAGATGGATCTGGTCCCTGGTAGGTGGCCACGCCCGTCTGAGGCGTCAAGCCTGGCCTTTCAGCACCGCAATCAAGCACCTCTCAGGCTTTCCAGACAGAAAGGCTTGGAACCACCCAGCTATACATTCAGTTCTGTAACACCCCTTTCTCCCAAAATTTGTACATTTTCTATGGGACAGAGGCAATTCAAATTTCCTTAACAGGAAGCATTTTTATAGTATAAGGTGATCTGTCTGCTTGGGTAACACCAGATTTAATATGAATTCGAAGTAGTTGAGATAAAAGGATTACACTTTAGCAACACATTATTGACTAATACATTTTCTATTTAGGGAGGTTGAGCATGTAGGTGAACATATTTTTGTCATTAAATTATTCTATGTTGCTTTTAAGTGCTATTGTATGGATATTAAGGTAATAATTTCCTTGTTTACATTTCGCCTATATCTCCACTGAATCTTTGCGAAAGCAACTTTGATGTGTGTGGTGTTGTACAGAGAGATAAAATGGCTTATTTTCCCAGCTTTTTAGCAGTAAGAATAACGTGCTCTTACAAACTCCAAATGTGTCCTTATAGGTCTTTAGAATGTTTTTACTGCCTTTTTTCCCCCACTGCTAAATTCATGTACAATTGTTACTGGTGACATTGTATATGTTGTAGTATATATTATAATGCAGGAGACTCTTTTCTGTGTGCAGTGGGAAGAAAAACATAGTCTGCTTTTAATTTAAATGAAACACAAAGGCCGCAAAGAGGGACAAAAGCAGCATGTTGATGCCAAAGGCACGCTGTCTTCAAGACATTAATATCATCTTAATACACTGAAGGAATGAACTCCTTAATTCTAAAACTATTTCCTACAGAAGACAGAGAAGGTATTTCATAAGTGCAGTCTTGCTGCTATTTTTGTTTGACTCTGTTTAGGAAGACTATTAACTTCCATTGTAATTCCACTTGCATGTTTCATAAACATTTTCCCCAATGGAAGTGGAGAAACACATCAATATTGTATAATTGTAGTTACCTTCCATCATCAATAATATCATTAGAGTATATAAACTGACTTACTATAACCTATAATGCTGTTACAGTGATATAATGCAAGGTCTTTTACATGAAGCAAACCAACCATAAACTATAGAATACATTCTTGATTCCGAATTCAAAGTGATGTAACAACTGATGGCTAATTTTTATCCATTAACGTAACTTAGGAAGAACGTGAAGATTTACAGATGTTAGCCCATGCTATTTATCAGATTCTTGCAATTGTTGTCATTTCAGTGTGGTGTTGGTTTCCAGGTACGTTTTTAATTCTGGGAAGAAATACTCTAGCCTTGCCTTCTAAATAGGTGTTTAATCCATGTGAAAATCTATCCCAGATTACTATGTTATTTGCAATATGCTAGTATTTATTCCATGTACTTTGATGTTGTTTGCTTTGTTTCAGCTTTCCCTCAACAAATATGTTTAGAAATAGGCTTTGTTCACAGGGGTTTAAGACACAACTACTGTAAAACAGAAAACCATACAGTTGCCTTTTACTGTAATTGTTTCATGTTCCCAATCCTCCCAGGATTATTTTGCTGATGCATTTCTCTTAGTCCTAAATTTGATTTTCCTACTACAGTGATTTACTCTAAGAAAATTAATATAATCTCTTCAAAACTCTCAGCTGTGAGCCGTAACTCTCTGAACTGCTATTTAACTTTCCAAGCATTATAAATGCATTTCCCTAGCTGCTCCATATGGAAGTCATCTCATAGCAAGGTGTCATTTTCCCAGTGGACCACTGTCATAGAGTAATAATAAGTGCAAATAGAAAATAATTTTAAGACTTGCAGTACAACAATCACAGAATGCCACCCCGTTTGTGAGAAACATTCAAATAGTAACTTTGTACTTTCAACTGAAAATCCTATCCTGAGTGCGAGGCGTGATGTGACAAAGGTTCAGAGCTATATAACCTGCTGATATAGCCTCATGAATATAAATCCAGTAACTTTGTGAATAGCTTTTTGAATCATAAAATCCAGTCATGAAGAAGGAGGAAAAGTATCTGTAAGAGAGATCCCATGCATCAAAGAATACTCCTAATCTTAGTATTGTAATGAGCAATGCTGCTGTGTTGCATACCTTTAAATATGAAAGACACCTAGTAGGCCAAAAATATATACTTTTTTTTTGCCGTATACACCTCATCATATACTCAATGGAATGCCATTTAAATGCTTCATTTAGCAGATGCCTCAAATACTAATTTTTAATCATTTCAAATATTGTCTTTCTGAGCAATATGCTGCTTGTCTCAATTATTTGATTACAGTATTTACAATTTATATGTAGTCCATTTTTTCATCATACTGTTGGGGAGGATTATTTACCTAACTCTCTGTAAAAACTCTGACTCATGATTTCCAGTGATAAAAATTGTGTAGAGAAGGAGACTTCTTACAAATGGTAAAAGCATGCATGAACACATGTACGTGGTTTTTGTGTATAAGGGCCATATGTCTTTCTGCTTACGTATGCAGAAAAATTGTATCATTTTCATTTTTCTTGGATGTAGTTTAAGCATCTTCCAATGAATTTAATTTGTAACTAAGAAAATAGAGTTAATATGTAAATGTGAGAACAGAGATGTCAAAGGGTGAATACTGTTTATAGCAGGAAGCACTAAATTCTCATCACCGTGTTGTGATCCCTTGTACCTATACGCATTTTTGAAGATAGTTGAGGTAATAAATCAATGTAGGATTGTATTTTGCTGTATGTTGCTTCCAAATGTGAATTGACAAAAAAATGTGCAGCTTCTCAATGGGGTTTTCAGAAAAGTGTATGTTCTCTTGGAAGATAAATTTTAAAAGAGAAAATTCTTACTTGTTTTTACAAAGTAGAAGGGAAAAAAGATGCCAGTTATCATGGCTGAAGGCTTTAGTTGCTCTATAGAGGCTGTGTTGCTAGACCTTACTTTAAGACTGCCTGTGACAGCAAGGACTGTGACCCAAAAGTTTCCTTCCTGATCAGTGGTGTTAAGGGTGAGGAATGGTGCACCTCTATGCTGATCTGAGGGAAGCTATGAGAAGAAATTGGATTTTCTAGTGTTCAAGGGTGTTGGAGTCTGTTCTTTAACCCTTTGCAGGGTGGGCCTTCTCTATCATCTGTAAGCTATTCTGCTAGGACAGGCAGAATAGCTAGGAGGCAATGGAGCAATAGGAAAAAGCAAGACAATTCCATGCTCTCACTTGCATTTCATGGGAAGTACACCTCTGTAGCACAAATACCTTTAGGAGAAACTGTGGGGTTTGTAAAGCAGTGAGATCAGTGTGATGTAACAACTCTAAGTTGTATAATATCAGGTATTTAAGGAAAAAACAAGGAAACAATTTGTTATACTGATTTCTAATTATCTTGAATTTTTTGAGGCACTGCTGGTCATGAACCTGTCATAAACAGACATGTACAAATGACTGCAAGGTGTCTGTGATTTTTAAAACTATACAAATATGTTCATGCTCAAAATATAATTATTCTCCTTTTATTTGTAAACGTTTGGTGTAAGCAGAAGTTTCAAGTAGCTGCTGGTGGGTTTAGCTGAAAGCATTTTGAAACTTCATTAAGTGTGCTTAGGTCTACAAGAATTGCTTTTAATAGCTTTCCTCTATTATCACAACATTATTTCAGTACATACATTTGAGTGAGGGGGAGGTGTAAATGCATGCAAAACACATGTTGCTTTGGAATATATTGCCTGTATACACGTGTCCTTCAATTTTCCTAATGCTGCAAGTATGCATCTATCATGAGTTTATTTTTCTGTTTCTAAAACAAGACCACAAGTTTCCTTTTCATCTGTTATAGTCTTTCTGTATTGGGATAAGCTTCTTTATTCTACCCATATTTCCTCTGTCAGTTGTAGTATCTCTTCTAAGAGAAAGTTCCACATTTTTTGGTGAGCACTGTGAGGCTGAGGTTCTCACCAAAGAAAAGCAGACTGATAGCTTCAGTGATGAGAGAATCTGAAATGAAGGCAATTCTTATGCTTAATAGCTTATTTGTGCAGTAAAAACAAATAGCCAGGCATCGTTTTAAAAATTGAAATTCAATGAAGGTAAATAGAACTTGATACTCTATGAAGCCAACCTTACCGTAGACTTTCCAAAGGTTGTTACGAGGATGTTAATTAAGGTGATATTATATTACTGACAAGGGTCATAAATGCCTTTTCCCATTAGTGGTCACTATGACTTTTCTAGTTGCATAGAAATTTGCCATGGTTTACAATTTTACTATGGCACAGTTCTTGAGAATATTTAATAAATAGATACACCACATTTTCATGGTCTCCTGATCACTGCAGGAGTTTAGTAGCGTTCCCATCTTTACATAGAATATTGCTGCTGTGATAACTTCAAAAGCATACCAGCTTTTTATATCAGCACAGTTCCATTTGCTTCACTGAAGTGGTACTAGTTTACAATACCTGGGTTTATTACTGTTTACATACCAGTGATGACAAAAAGCCTTATGCAAGAGTGCAGCTCTGTTGGGCTTTGCAACTCCCCAGGCATTATTCAACAATTATCAGATAAATGATACATGCTATAGTAGTTCTAAAATGAGAAGCAGTACATCTGTGACCAACGGTAAAGGCTGTGTAAGTTAATTTTTGTTTTGGAGCTGACTGTCCTAATACTAACTCCAAATTAGATTAGGCTGGTTCTCCACTCTAGAACACCCTATATGTATTCCTGTACGTTTGGCCTTGGCTACTGAGATTTGGAGAACGTCTCCATTAAAGGTGTAAGAATTTTCATAAGTAAGCACTACAAGACCACTGCCCCATGAGTTTGTTTCAAGGTTGCTTTATTCCAAGCAGTGACATTAAAATGTATATTCTCTAAGCTACTGACCCAATTTTTATTTTATTTTTTAGTCATACGTTATTATTCTGAGGCTACTGTCTTGGCAGCTTTTCTTATAGCTGGTCAAATCTTTTACATCCAAAATTTCTTTGCTGCTTACTTGCTCAGTGATAGGGGTGAGAAATCCATTGGCTCTTGCAACCAGTAGGCGGCAGTTGGTCCTTTTTTATTCCCCTGAGAAGAGAACCTCCTGTCTCATCCTGAAGACCTATACCTGACTTCTGATTTTACACTGGTCAGAACCTCTTTTCATTGTTTCATGACAAAATTTCATTTGAACCCAAGTAGGCTGTGCTTTACCTGTTACTCCTTTATATTACCTGGCATGCTCATCTTGCTAATGTGTAGCATTAGATACCCACTTTCAGCTTTTATTTTATGCTTTCTTGAGGAGACATGTCTCTGTATCAACCATATTTGGTAGTCCTTGCTGCTTCTAGTGTGTGTAGCATCTGATTTCATGTCATGTAGTTCTTTCACCACCTAGATGTGCCTTTATGGCACAAGGGTGTAAACTGCATCATTTGCTTCTCGCTGACCTTGATGGCAAACAGCAACTCTAGGCTAAACAAACTTAATTAGTTCGTCAGCCTTGAGATGCTGCCTTTCAAGTCTCTACAATATGGCGTTTGAGGGAAACTGAAGTTGTTGGGGGAGACTTAGAGAAAAGAACAGTGACACTGTACAGGCTGTGCAGGGACCCCTGGAGATAGGTCAAAATGAGACAGAAAGGAGAAAGTGCTGTGAGATGAATGATTGATTTGTCAGCATCCCTTGCAGATCTAAATTAGTTTATCATTAATAACTTCCATGATTAGCGTATAAACAATGTGTGCAAGTGAGGTGTCCTGAAAACTAATATGTTTTGGAATATGGTGTTCCTGGAAAAAGAAGTATTGAAATGCTTATTATTGACAGTTTGGGGAGGTTCAAAGAGATACAGAGATTAACCATTCAAGTGTAGAACAAGATAGTTTTATTCCTGCTTCTAGGCCCTGTTTCAGTGAATTGCATAAATTCCCATGTTGGAGTCATACTGAAATAATTTTAAAATGTTATTGTTTTACTGTTTCAGGGTATAAATGCAAATGTCAAATGAACTTTCACTCCATATACCTGCATCTTGCCAGAATATGTTAGTACAGAATGATTCATGCTCAGCTTTTCACTCTCAGCCTCTTGCTTCTGTGCATTCTGGAAATATTAAAGCGATAGATAATTTTGCTGCCAATGTACACTGCTTTTGTGGATAGATTTCTCAGTTATGACACATTAAATAATACCGTGATTATTTCATTTGAAAATTTTTATGCTATTGTGTTAGCCACATAAATTGTAGTTCAGTGCATATGAGTTCTGAGTAATTAGATACTGTAGGAGCTGAGTGAAAATGTGGGTGAGCAGTCGGTGTTGCTCCTTTAAACACACGCAGCTTGAAAAGCAGATGGAATTGTGTTCTCATGATGTTTAAGGACTTTTAGAGCACTGCATATCACCAGCATCTGGAGACCAATTACTGAAGAAGCTCCACAGGGGTCCTGCCTCAGGGTTTTTAGTTGGATGAATAATATATAAACTCTATAGTTTCCCACAGAGAGCAACTGGAGCAGTATCAGAAGGAAATAAGCCTTTTAGGAGTTGAGCTGAAAATGAAATAACAGTACAGGATTTAAAATGAAGCCGTTTTGCTTTTACATACAAAATTGAATATAGTATATTAGCTACATTAATTCTGATTTTTTTTTTTTGCCTTTATCATTTCAGAATCTTACTTTTCCTGATTTTGACACACCACTATTTGAAAGCCATAGCAAAACACTATAAGGCTTATTCAATTACTCCAAGAACTAGCATACTAAATTTCCTTTTAAAGAAGAGGTGGAAATTATCTTTGATATGTGCATCATTCATTTTATCACACAGGTTCAGCATTATAGTACTCAGATAGTAATCAGATTTTTATCTCGCCTATCATTGTGTCTGGCTCTGGATTTACTCACCGCGCTTTTTACAACTAGAAACAAATTGCAAAATAGCATACCCAGTACTATTCAAAACCTCCTTTCAACTCATAATATCCCTTCAAATTCCCAATCATTGTCCTCTCTTTCACTTTACTTGAAAACAAAACGCACATGAAAAAGAAATAAAAATATCTTAATGGATATGTCTTTTGCTTAATAACAGATTCTTCTCTATTCACTGAGTGGGCACTTTAGAGCTGAGGAATCCATTTGCTGTAGAACACTGGAGAAACATATGGAGAGGGTAAAAAACCAAAGATGTACCCTTTTATTAAAAAAACCAAAACAAACAAAAAACCCAACAACAAAAACCAAACCAAATAAAGCCATGCGACTGAAAACCAGCATTGTCACTGGTGCTGTGCTTGTTTTAGTTTAGAGCTTCCTGCTGTGTAAAACTGGAAGCTCAGTCCCTTGAATTTTTAATTGTGGTAGTAATCTTCATGAGGCAAGTATTCCTACCAACTTCATCATAACTAGTCAGCTGAATATGCAGCTGAAGCATTTGCAGGTTTGAGATCATGATACCAAAATTTCCTAAATGAAATTGGAATTAAATGGAAAAAGGTAACCATAGTGCAACATTCCTGGAAGAGAAGGATCAGAACGTATCTGGAAGATGCATCTTGTGATAACATTGATCAATTTGATATTCAGAGCCTCAGAAAAACAAATGAAATTTACCCTCCATGAGAAAAGAAAGTGCTGTGTTGTTAATTACATAATTATTGACATGTAGTGGAATGCTAAAGCAAAAACAAAACCAGAGTGTAGTTGTGTCAGATTACATACCAAACTATATTGAAAGTATGAAAATTATCCTGCTTTTTTGCTTGAGAAAATACTCATGTAGTAAAGGGAAAGAAAAGTAGCTACCTGGACTAAGTATCAGGCTAAATTGAACCTGGCTAATGTAGCAGAGCTCCAGTTGCACTTTAATGAGATTAAAACAGTCCCTTGGCTTTGACTGTTCCAAAATCTGTATTCGTATCTGAATTGTCTCAAGTTGTTCATGTGCATCATTACTGTCTAGGGCTGGTGGTTTATTTCTGATGATGTTTGAAAAAGTAATTCATCATGTCTCCTCCATTCACTATTTTTCCTTTCCAGCCTTCATTTTCATTCATGAATATTGTATCTAGTGTGAGTTAGTGGTACCTAATTATCCTTCCTCCAGTCATAGTGCACCTTACCACTGCTTCTCTGTGATAACAGTGTCAAGAACTTTACTGACCTTGAAGCTTAGAAGTAGCTAATGGTAAACTTTTTGCCTCCAAGTTTACTGTAGGAGTTTAAATGGCAAGGAAAAAGTTTGGCTGGTCACTGCAATAGAGATTTAAAAGGATTCAGAGTACATAGAGATAGTCAAAGTAGCAAAGGAAATAAATTATAGTAACTGTTGGAAGAGAGTACTGAAAACTGGTGAATGAAGTGAGAAAATTTATTTTTCTTTTTAAATTCATGCTTCCATTACAAATATAGTCTAAGCAGTACAGGTTAGCCTCTACTTTTTTCTTGTCTGTTCTTCAGCTCTTAATCCGGAGTGTCTAATAGTGATTGACATCTGAGCAACAGAAACCATGGTAATCTGGCCAGGATGTCTAACGTGATTCAGGAAAAATAATAAGCCCAACAAAGTCATTGCAAAGTCAGTTATGATGGCCCTTGCTATGAGGAAAAAAACAATGTGAGGATGGAATTTGGGATGTACATATTGTGGTGTTGTTATATTGGTTTTTTTTTTTAACTAAGAAAACTGAAGACTTCAAAACAAAAAGTCAAAACCTGACTCATGTAGAAATAGACTCTCTTGATAACTTATAATGCCCTCCCAGAACTTGCTGGTGAGCTGAATCTAAATCTCTGAGAGCACGGAAGTATGTAGTTCAGTTATACACTGTTTCCATAACGTGATTTTTGAGCCTGTAATCTTGAGCAATGCTGCTACAAGGCAATAAAGCAGTTTAGAAATATTTCTGCTGCTCCTGATGCTCTAAAAGAATATAGAGGCAATACAAGTGGTCCCTGTAAGTTGATCACTATCAATTTCTGTGCAGAGTGCTGGCTTGTATCTGCGGCCTGCATGCAGGGACTTACTGTTCCCTCTCAGGGAGGACTGTACCTAAGACGTTTCCTTTCCTTATCCATTGGTCAGTCTCAGAGGCTGCAGCTTAATATGCCATGTTTCTTCTGAGTATCTTCATGGCAAGATGAAAGCTCTGTGGGCTCAGCATAGTAAGTCTATAAAATAAGAAGTCTGTAAAAATAGTCAGTAATAAGGCATGCTTGATCCCAACAGGCACAAAGGCACAGCTCTCCTAAGCTGATGGAATGAATCCTTCCACTTTTTGGTATAATGTAGTTATATCTCTTGCAATAAGGACTGATAAATTCTGTTCAGCTACATGTGGGAGTGGAAATGCATGCACCAAACTAAAAGTGCAAAGAAAAAAGATATAGCACATTCATTTTGAATGCCTTTGTTTCTACTTATGATGGCACTTTTACTATGCCATTACAATTCCTGAGAATGTGAGACAAAATAATACCTGGTTTAGCATGTCATCTTAATAGCTATTTCTGCTCCATGCCTTTCCATCTGTGAGAGCTAGCTTGCAGTAACTTTACACACCAGCTAACTATAAAAGATACATTCTTTCCCTATGCCTGATGTTAAATCTGCTTTTATCCATCAAGCAATTTCACACATTCGTTTTAATATCAATATACTTGAGAATCTAATTATCAATTGAACATAATTCTTATCCTAATTTGTCTAATGGGATTCTTTTGTTGTCTCTCAGTTTGTGCATAATTGAAATGCATTTTATAGAAAACCAGCTTAGAAACTTTCTTTTGTGTAACAGTTTTATTAGTTGAGCAAAATACAACTTTAATTTACAAAACCAAAAACTTTTCTAGCAGTGGTAGGAAAACAACAAATGTAATTTGATTTTAGTTCTGGACTTTAAAGCACTGAAAATTAGAAAATTTACTTCTTGATTCGTGAGATGAACAACTTCTTTGTTGGCCCCATTTGGGGAAAGTTGATATCAATACTGGAAGAATTCATATTTACAGAAATTTTTTTGGAGGAAAACATGCTTCATTGTGTTCCAGTAAGTTGAGAAATGCTTGCTTCATGTTCTAAGTCTCAGTCTCTGGAGAGCTTCCTTTCTCAGTAGCCTGCAGTGATAAGCAGGGCAGTCAAGCCTCTGATTTTCATCTCCTTACAACTTTAGGACTGGACACTTCCTTTGAAAGTTTCATGAAATATTAAAAGCTTGTTTCCTGTGGTATTTCTCATCTAATTCAACACATCTGTACACATTTCAAACAGATCACTTTTTCAAATCTCTCTCTAAACTGGCTGGGTCTCTTAGGAGTACTTTTGAGTAATCTCTAATGATAAAGGTTTAAAACCCAAAGGCGATCTGTAACTACTAATCGCAATAGATGGCTTTTATCTTTTCTTTTTTTTTTTCCTTTTCCAAAATAACTACATATGTTACTATATTTCTTGGTTCTGTGTGCTGTAAGAAATTTTGAGTGAATTTTGTTTGCTTTGTGTATGTTTGTGTGTGTGTATATATATATATAAAAATCAGTTTTGTATATATATTTCCATATTTTCATAGTGACTGTAAGGTAGAATTAAGAATCATCTTTGCTTTTCATAGCATCATCTGCTATACTAAGTTTTTAAGATTTGATTAACCTTTTAAAGCTGGTTTAGCATCTAAAAAAAAAAAGTGTTTCAGATGCTATATGTAGCTTATATATGATTGTACTCCATACTCTTGCAGTGTTTACAAAATGTAGTATTTTATTTAATTATCTATTAAATAACTCCACTTTTTTTTTCTGCTTATTGCTCTGCCAAGAGTTGTTTAGTCAAAAACTGTCATCTTTCCAGCAAACTAGCTCCATTATCTCATTCATCCTTTGGTACATGAACGTGGCATCATGATGGCTAAGCCATTTCCCATGGAGTGAATTGTGAGGTTCCAAGCAATTGCATAGCTCTCTCCATGGTTTTGGCATTGTATTAAAGCACACTGGTCGCAAAGAAAAAAAACTTCTCTTAGACTAGAAATATCCTGTAGGCTACTTTGGTAAAGAGAAATAAATTACCCTTTTTTATAGTTTACCACAGTGTGGCAGTAGTTCTTTTTGACTCCTGGGAGATGATCCTGTCTTCTGTTAGAAAGCTTAAGTGTTTACTACTCAGCATCCATCTGACACCTTTCAAGAAATTCCAAATCTTGTCCTACTTACAGTGGCCGGGTTCCAAAAGCATTAACTACAGTATAGTAGAGATGTAGTATGATCTTTTAGCATCTAGAGTATTTTCCTTCTTTCCCTCTTCATGGATATGGAATGTGGAATTTCCTTATCTATTTAATGAGTAATTGACACTGGGATATCTCTGGCAGGATTTTTCTGGGGCACACACCCCTGCATTTTTACTATCACTACTGTCAGCTTTGAGCTGCCCTGTTCTACATTCTTCCTTCAGGGTGTTGACTAACCTGATCTCTTTCTATGACAAGGTGACTCACTTAGTGGGTGAAGGAAAGGCTGTGAATGTTGCCTACCTGGACCTTAGTAAAGCCTTTGACACCATTTCCCACATTATTCTCTTGGAGATACTGGCTGCTCAAGGCTTGGACAGGCATACACTTCACTGGATAAAAAACTGGCTGTATGGCTGGGCCCAAAGAGTGGTGGTGAATGGAGTTAAATCTAGTTGGCAGCTGGTCACAAGTGGTGTTCCCCAGGGACCAGTACTGGGGCCAGTTCTGTTTAATATCATTATCAAAGATCTAGACAAAGGGATTGAGGGCACCTTCAGTCTGCCGATGAAACCAACTTAGGTGTGGGTGTCGATCTGCTTGAGGGTAGAAAGGCTCTACAGATGGGTATGGACAGGCTGGATTGATGGGCCAAGGCCAATGGTATGTCCTTCAACAAGGCCAAGTTCCGAGTCCTGCACCTGGGTCACAACAACCCCATGCAATGCTACAGGCTTAGGGAGGAGTGAGTGGAAAGCTGCCTAATGGAAAAGGACATGAAGGTGTTGGTTGACAGCTGCCTGAATATGAGCCAGAAGTGTGCCCAGGTGGCCAAGAAGACCAACAGTATCCTGGCTTGTATCAGAAATGGTGGGGCCAGCAGGACTAGGGAAGTGATTGTACCTCTGTACTCACCACTGGTGAGGCCACATGTCAAATACTGTGTTCAGTTTTGGGCCTCTCACTACAAGGACATTGAGGTGCTGGAGGAGGTCCAAAGAAGGGCAATGAAGCTGGTGAAGGGTCTAGAGAACAAGTCTTATGAGGAGCAGCTGAGGGTACTGGGGTTATTTAGTCTCGAGAAAAGGAGGCTTTGAGGAGACTTTAATTGCTCTCTACCACTACCTGAAAGGAGGTTATAGCAAGGTGGGGTTTGGTCTGTTCTCCCAAGTAACAAGCAATAGGACAAGAGGAAATAGCTTCAAGGTGCTCCAAGGGAGGTTTAGATTGGATATTAGGAAAAATTCCTTTACAGAAAGGGTTGTCAAGCATTGAAACAGGCTGCCCAGGGAAGTGGTTGAGCGACCATCCCTGGAGGCAGGGATGAGACATGTAGATGTGGTGCTGAGGGACACGGGTTTAGTAGTGACCTGGAGTTAACAGGTGGACCGAATGATCTTAAAGGTCTCTTCTACCCAAAACAATTCTATGATTCTTTGTTTCCTCCATTTCAATTTTCTTCTTTCTTGTTGATGGTGCCAGTGGTCATGCTATATCTTACTGTACCAGTTGATTCAAAAGAGCATCACAGACTTGCAGCTTTCATTTTTTTTTATTTACTTGTTATTTTACCCTTACACAGGTACGATGTCTAAATGCAGCATTACTTTGTTAAGGGATGCCTTTGTGACTAAGTTCTGTTTATTCCAGTATCACAATCTGGTTTTAGTCTATAGACCAGAAAGAAAACTTAGTATGCAAGGTAGCTGTGTGCACGCACTGTGATTACAGCTCTCATCAATAGGTTAAATCACTGAATTATTAAGAAGGTTGTAACATCTTCCTTTCAATAACCTGATTCAGTAGAAAAGTACTTATTCCTGTAACTTTTAAAAGTGCAATGTCTCTAAGTTTCTGACAGGCAATAGCACCTGACAGTACTTTCTCTTAGAAAGGTCAGTCTGGAGGTAGCACCCTGCTGCTTGCTTCCTGCAGGTACCTGAACATGAGTGACTGTGCTCTGATTTTGTTGCATGGAGCATATGCATTGGATATGTTTGATGCTAGATGTTAACAGTTTTCTTTTACCCTCAGAGCAACCAGAAAAAGGCCGTACTTCTGGCTATGTACTTCTAAGTAAATAGTTGAGTGTTGTGAACTGGATCTTTAGAACCAATGCTGAGCATTAAACAAAAATAATGCATTTCCTTCTGAGTGAAAGTTCAGACTCCTGTGTGAATCTTGCCTATCTACAAGGTCATCCTTATGGAAATTCTGGTCTCCATTATTCTGGAAATAATGGAGAGTAAGAGTATCTGAGATAGACTTTTCACTGCCTTTAAAATACTGAAGCTGAAATTATGGGTGTTTTTAATTCCAGCTCTGGTGACTAGGCACAATGCGCAACAACATACGCTGATGGGAGTAACTAGGCTGTGTTGTCAGCAGCCATGCTGCAAGAATACTACTTTGTCTTCAGCATAGCCAGGGAGTATGATACCTGCAAGATGAACAGGTGTTGGGCTTTGCTTTTATTTTAATTTGCAGAGCTGGTATATGCACTGGGCTTAATGAATGAGTATGTGCCTGTACTAGTTGTTAAGAGAGGAAAGTTTATCAAGAGAAAACAGTTTTTTTAATAAAAAATGCCTTAAGCATCTGAATCCTGGGAGTTCATAGAAGTTGATGCACCAGATTCATTAACAGAAAAACTAACTGGAAATCAGCTGGATTTTTATTATACTTTTCCAAGCTATGCAGTAGCTCAGCCACTGGACGATGAAAGAATGAGACAATTGCTGATATCTGGGTGGTGTGAATGATGTTGCACCTCGAGCTGTATCAGCAGTGATCAAGGGAAATAATTTCAACTACGTCAGTTGTATAATATTTGCTGACTTTTCCAGAAATCCATGGTTTCTTAAAGGGAAAGTAACAGTAAATTATCTCAGTAACTTTCTGTGAAGCTTTGAAACATTTTGTAGCTCTTTCTGAAAGGGAAGGAAGAGGAGGAGGAGGGAATGAGAACTGTTATCTGAGAAACTGTCACTGTACGATAGTCAAAGATCTGATGAATCCTCATTGTCATCTCATGTTGATCCCTTCAAAGAGGGACAGTGTGGTTATTTCTTAGCTATTAAAAATGAACTAGCTGCAGAAAATAGATAGCAATTTAAAAATGTCCTCTGATGTTTTGCTGACTAAAAGATGGAGCTGCTGACTAAAATTAATGCTGTGCACAGTGCCTGGAGTTTTAGGGCATGTGTAAAATTCTGATTCATCTCACATAGTATGTACCATGAGGACCGTGTTTCCTCAATTCCTTGATTGATAGCATTATAGTTTAGGGATTTAAAGATTTTTTTATTTTTTTTTTCCCCCTTCTCAATGTAGTTTAAAAGCAAGGAAAGCTGGTTGAAAGACTGACTCTGAAATAGTGGCCAAAATGCAAATTAAGAAAGGAGTTGAGTAAAGGCAATAGAAACATCGTTATGCCATTAACGTACCCATGGTCCATCTACAAGTTGAATCTTGCGTGCAATGCTCTCATCTCAAAAATGGCATAGCAGAATGTAGATAGATTTGTAGAAGAGCAGTGTGAACACTCAGAGATATGAAATTTGCTACAGGTGTCATGGATGCTAAATGATTATGTCATTTTGTGAGACTGGAAAAAGGTAAGGCAAATTTATTGAAGGTTCATAAATACGTAGGCAAGCCCCTCACCTCAGGACCCTATGAGGTTCACACTTGTAGAAACAGAGAGAGGTGTGGGAAGATATAATGGTAAACTCTTCTGTTCTTGTATGCTTTCAAAATTACCTGCTGTTGATCACTCAGAAGATGCTGAACTAACTGACCCCACAAAGGGCTTCTATGCCAAACCAATTAAAGATAAATATGAAGCTGAGAAATGAAACTTTGCATTAAAAATTCCTTTTGCAATAAAATAATCAGAACAATGTACAATAAATTCCAGGTTTAGAAAAAACTTTCACACAGCTGTATTAAGCTGGGTATGTAATCTTCCCTTAGAGCAAGGTCCAGTCTTGAGCCTTTTTTTTTTCCTGTTAAAAAGACATTAATTAAATAATCCAAAAGGGAATTTTAAACTATCCAAGGAATCCAAAATTAACCCATTCTTTAAAAGGTAAAAAAAGTTCATATGTAGTGTGTTTTCTCAGTCTCACATTGCCACCTTCTCCCTTTCTTTATCACAACAGGAATCGTAGACAAGTTAGTATTCAAAAGACTGGTCCCTTTCCCGTTCCATGAAATGTGGGACATTATTTCACTTCTGTGAAATAAAAGTACTGTCTTTCCTTTGTCATTTTTCGTTTTGGTCTGGGATCAACTGCAAAGGAATAACACTTTAAGAAAGCAATAAAACTGGAGATGTCGACTTAAATTCAAAGAGTACAAACCAAAATTATCTGCCAGGGAGTGGAGTTAGACGGGACATAACGAAAGCTGAGCTTGTGGTGTATTGAAAGCCCATAAATGAGAAGTAGAAAAATTGAAAAGAAACATTAGATAAAACATCATAATCCCTTTCTAATTATTGAAATCTAGATCATTGCATAAGTATTTTTTCAAGTTTAGTCTCCTTATATGATCTTAAAGTGTACATCTGATACTAGTTGTGAAAACTGCCTGGAATTAGAAATCTTAATTTAAAAAAATCCAGGTAATTTTCACAATGCCAAGGTCAAGTCTTGAAACAATTGTCATTTATTTATTGCTGCTTTTTAATTCATAGTGTAGTTGTATACAGAACATGTTAGTCGTAACAGAAAAACTGTTCTTGCCTCAGGAGTTTTCTGTTTGTCCTTCAGATCATATTTTTGACAAGCATTTACAGATTCTACAACAAAGCTGTTAATTTATTAGCCAAGAGAGGGAAAATAATTTCTGCTCTGAAAATAATATAGAAAGCCTTAATAATCTTTCATTAAACTGTTTCCCCTTTGGAAAATAAGATTTTCTGAAATTCAATAATTTCTTCTGCTAAAAATTATCACTTTCTTTGAAACATTTCAACAGTGTAATAAAAGAAAATAAATTTAAAAAACAGACAAATGAACAAAACAGAGATAAGAAGTGATTTCAAAACCATTTTGACTTTACCTTGCACCATAGTTCACTCTTGGAAATGAAAGCTATTCTGACCCATTCACAGATTTTAGGGTGGCATATATTTTAACTTTTCTAGCTTTGCTAAACAGTTTTGAAGCTGTTCAAAGAAGTCAGTCTGTAATTATCCCTAGATCTCTTCTTTTTTTTCTTTTCTTTTTTTTCTTTTTTTGCTTAGCTTTGCTAAGCAGGCAAATTTAAATAAGAAACACTAATAAATGATGAAGCATCTGAACACAAAGTTGTACACAGCATAATGCCTTGAAAGCTTTGTAACAAAGACATATCAAAGAGTAGTCCCATTGTTCTATTTTAAGACTTGGGAAATACAGTTTTTGAACAGTATATTAATAGAAACAGGATTTTCAACTACTAAAGTCTATTGAAAGTTTAAATGAAGTCTAATTAAAGTTTAATGAATGCAGAAAAATTTAATTATATGTGTTGTGCTGTGTATGTGTGCTGTGACAGTGCTTCCTATTGTGAATTAATTAGCAGAACATGGGCTTTTATTGTTCACACCTACAACTTTCATAAAACTTCCCTTTGATTTTGCTGGTTCTACACGTCTTTAGAAAGCATGAGCAATTTGAAAGCAGAGCATTGTAATCTAGTGTCCAGGCTGGAAAAACCCATTCTCCCTTCAGTTGAAGTTCTTTATTTCCTTTGTGTTTCAATATGATATTTGTAGCACCTTAGATTTGCAAATGCGTTTTTTGCTGCAGCTGTTGCTCCCTGTTAATGGTTGATTTGATAGAAAAATGTGGAAGTATTAACACCACCAACAAAACCGATACTTTTTGAAGAATACTGTAGGTTATCCTAAGAGTGCCTCCTAAAAGGCTGTAAAAGCATCAAGATGCAGAAGGTAGCTGGTCTTAGTTAAAGCTAGCCTACATGGTATCAAACAGCTGTGTAGTTCCCATGGCACCAAATGTCTCTATGGCAGCACAACATGGACCAAGTATATGGGCCACGCATCACCAGGGGGATGAAAACTCTTAGGAAGTCTCTCTTTTTCTGCTTTCCAAAATGCAGATTTTACAGCTTCCTGGTTGAAGTGTGGATTTTATTTGTTTGTGTCCTAGGCAGTTATGTACAAACTGACTTGTCTTTTTCAGTTTACACTGCCTGTTAAGATTTCAGCAGCCTTTGTAATATAGAATCATAGAATCATAGAATGTTAGGGGTTGGAAGGGACCTCTGGAGAGCGAGTCCAACCCCCCTGCCAAGCAGGACCATAGAATCTAGGGCAGGTTACACAGGAACGTATCCAGATGGGTCTTGA
>JAVSBS010020367.1:116972-137704 GCA_033124195.1 Coracias cyanogaster | reverse complement strand
CCACTCACTCCCCCTTAGTCAACCTGGTGTGATGTGGTGTGTGTGCGTGTGTGTATATGTCAGTTTCTACCCTTTTCTGGTGTGTGGCGATGGTCAGGTCAACAATGCTCGGCTGGCAGACTCAGGCAGTTCCGACAATGGCGACTTGCCAGCTTTCCAGCGCGATCAGAGTCTCTCTCCGATGGCGATGATGATGACGGCTTTTTGCCACAGTTTTTTCGGCAGCGGCACGCAGCTCATGACTCGGCAGTGGCGTGTGGCTTCTTCAGTGCAGCACTCCTGACTTGGAGCAGTGGATTTCTTTGGCACAACAACCCTGGCTTGGGGCGGCACCAGCGACAGCTTCTTGTTGTAGTTTCTTTTGGTTTAGGCGCAGGGCTTTCAGCTTGGAGCGGTGCCAGTGATGCAGGGCAGTGGCAGCAGCTTGGCTTGGCACCACTCCCGTGGCGGCAGCTCGCACGCCTCGGAGCTCAGCGGCGGTGCGGCTTCTCAGTGGCTTTTTACCGTAGTTTCTTTAAGCGGTGGGAGGCGGCAGCTTCCCCTCCTCCCCCCCTGCTTCGAACCCTTCGGCATTTCAGCTTGGCGCAGTTCCAGCAGTGGCCAGCGGTGGCATAGGGGGTGTCTGGCTCCTGCGCCGGCAGCTCCCTTCAGCTTTCTCCCCCCTCCTTCCTCCCCCGGCCGCGAGGCCCAGTGTGGGGTGGGGGGAGGCTTGTCAGAAGCGAACTTTCTCTCTGGACGAAACATCAAAAAGAAGGAGTTTTTATACCTTGCCGCGTCTGTATGACTTCCAGCTTCCGGAGGACTTCCCAATGATTCATGGAAGTTGTAGTTCTTTTTAGCTGACTTAAAAAGACATTTCAAAATAGTGGCTTGGTTTCTCACACAAGGTCAAAGAAAAGGAGATGAATTTTTTTATATATTAATGGATCTTGTTGACCAGACTACCAAGAAAAGCAAGAGGTAGAGATTGGGAAAAGAAGTTTTGAACACAACATTTCAT
Source organism: Coracias cyanogaster (assembly GCA_033124195.1). NCBI lineage: Eukaryota > Metazoa > Chordata > Aves > Coraciiformes > Coraciidae > Coracias > Coracias cyanogaster. The sequence continues at coordinate 136,704 of JAVSBS010020367.1, read as the reverse complement.
TGGGACTTTTTCACTAGGATAGCCTCAGTTGGAAGTATCCTTGAAAGATCATCTGATCCAACCTTTCATGAGATTATCTAGCATTCTATCCAGTAGCATCTTAAAAACCTTCAGTGACTGCAAACCAACCACATACGTGGGCATCTTGTCTTGAGAATGGTTGTTCTCCCTGTAAAAAATTTCCTTCTTATTTCAAGATGAAACCTCTCCCAGTGTAGCTTGTAGCTGTTGCCTCTTGTCTTCTCCATGTAGCTCCTTGTGAAGAGAGAGACTCTATCCTCTTTATAGATGCCCTTTAAGGACTGGAATACTGTGGTTAGTTAACCCCTTCAACCTTCTCTTCTTAATGGAGAAAAGACCTAGCTCCTTCCATCTTTCCTCAGAGTACAGGTTCTCCAGCCCTTTGATCTTCTTTGTGGCCTTCCTTTGGACCCTCATTAGTCTATCTGTGTCTGCCTTGAATTGGGGGGATTGGAAATGGACGCAGTACTCCAGGCGCAGCCTAACAAGTGCTGAGTAAAACCACAGAAACATAGGAAGCTTTGGATTGAGGAAGAAGGGACCTTTAAAGGTCATCTAGTTCAACAACCCTTCAGGGACATCTTTAATTAGATGAGGTTGCTTAGAGCCCCATCCAACCTGACCTTGAACATTTCCAGGGAAACCACCTTTCTGTGTAACAGATCTCAGTATTTCACCACCCCCACTGTAAAAAAATTATTCCTTGTATCTAGTCTAAATCTACCTTCTTTTAGTTTTAAACTATTACCCCTTGTTCTGTCACTATAGACCCCAATTCTCTCAACCTGTCCTCATGGGAGAGGTGTTGCATTTGGGGACGACATTGTGAAATATCAAATCTTGGAGGACTTTATATGTATATTAGACAAAAAATTCACAAGGAATGATGTACAGATGATAATGCCTTGGACATGTGAAATACTTTAGCTTTAAACCTATGTAATAGTACTTAAGAATCATCTGGTTCATTAAAATCAATATGACTCTCTTATCAAATAAAAACAATTATGTAGAATGACTTTATCTTGTATATTTTTAGAAGTAAAAATAAAAGGGTTTGTAATAAAAAATATTGCCACATTGAAAAAAAAAACAGAACAGAAAACTCATCTGACTACATGGAGTTCACTCATACTCATTTACAATAGTTGAGAGTACACACTTAATTTAAAAATCAACTTTAGAAAATTCAGGAATGGATAGTTTAAACTATCCAAAGTTATGTTAAAGGGACCATCTTTAAAACTGACACTTCAACAAAGTTGCACATAGTAGTGAAATGCAAGTGATGATCTTCAGCACCTATACACCTAAATATTAATTATGCATTTAACAAGTGTCCTGGGTTCAGCCAGGATGGGGTTAATGCTTATAATCAGCTGTGAGAGGCTGCAGCTGGGAAAGGCCACAGCTAGGATAAAAAACCAAACCAGCCAATGGGATATTCATGCTTGCTATTAAAGGGGAAGGCTGGCCTGGGTAAGTGCTGCCCATTTTCAGTGTGTGGCCAGAGTGGGGACAGTATGTGTTGGGTATCCAGTAGAGCCTCACAGTTTATGTCACTAGCTTTACATATAATTTCATTGATATTATCGTTACTACTGTTGTTTCTTCTATTCCAGTTGTTCTATTAAACTGTCCCTATATCAGCCCATGGGGTTTTTTTCACTTTTTTTTTCCTCTTTTCCCTCCTGGTTCTCCTCCCACAACACAGGGGAAGAAGGCAGGGGTTGGGGGCAGAGCAGCAGGTGAGCAGCTGCATGTTGTTAACACATGACAGCAAGTTACCAGTACAAGAAAACAGATCATATCTGGAGTATGGTACTCTTAAATGTGTCTCCTTCCATTGTCAGCAGATTTTTGAATCACAGATTTGGAGCTCTGTAATGATGCAGAATCAATAGAAACAGTGTGATTTGTTATTTCAGTTAAAAGTAGAATCAGAAGCAATGACCATAACCCATGGCAAATAAATGATAATAGAATCATAGAATGTTAGGGGTTGGAAGGGACCTCCAGAGATCATCGAGTCCAAGCCCCCTGCCAAGCAGGACCATAGAATCTAGGGCAGGTTATACAGGAAAGCATCCAGATGGGTCTTGAAAGTCTCCAGAGAGGGAGACTCTACAACCTCTCTGGGGACCCCATTCCAGTGCTCTATAACCCTCACAGGAAATAAGTTCCTCCCAGGTTGAGGTGGAACTTCCTGTGATCTAGCTTGTATCCATAATAGTTTCCTGAAAAAAGATATCTAGTCCTTTAGCATAGGATGAGGAACACCTAAGACTAGGAACAAGAAATTTAAATGATTGTGAATCAAAACAGACACACATTTCAGTGAAGTTCTAGAGGATAAGGGTGGCTCTGAGGTCTCTGGGAAGTTTAAGGATGTTTCACTCTACAACACTCCTTACAGTTGTTATATCTGTTGCTTTGACCCTAATTCCTGTGCCACATTTTACAGTGGGTTTATAAATCAGTTTCTAAACTTCCAGTTCAGTCAAAAGATTACACAGTTTTCTGTCTCTTTTGTTTGTTAATCCCAGTAAGTACCACATTTTAATAAAAGGGAAATATCTCTTTGCACTATATTCTTCTGACAGTACAACCAGAAGAAAAATAAAATCCCTGGGCTTGATTAAATACTGTGAGGAGCCATTGTCTGCTTTACAAATTCTGTTCCTTGTACATTCTCTGGTTTTGTATAAAAATTTAGGTGAAAGAAATAGCAAAATTGCAGTCTGCTTTATTAGTCATCTGTATTTATGTGGCAAGTACTCACAAGAAAAAACTGTAAAAATTTAGAGTAGCAGTGGTTAAAAAAAGCTGGTGCTCAAGTTCTGTTCAACTTCAGTTTATATGAAAAAAAACCCCTCAAGTCAATAACTTGAGGTTCATTCAAGCAAAATGAAGCTTAATTGTTTTCATTATTAATGTATAGTGCACAATTCACATGGACCATGTCCTCTCACAATAATAGAATCAAATGAATAAATCAATAAATAATGCATGAAAATACAACTTTCAAAGTATTCTGAGACCAGGGAATGAATTATTAGATATCCGTCCATACTTTTTCTGTAAAGTAGGTTTATCTAGGATGACTGCACTTAATATGATTTTGAAAGGAATAGCCTATTCATGAGTGAATTCTATAGGTCCCAGCTAAACCTGAAGTGTATGTATTTAGCAGAGGTTAATGTGAATAATAATTTTGTCCTAGAAAGTAGTCTCCTTAGGTGTCATAATTTTAAAGTACTAAGTAAAAATTGATAGTAAGCTAGTGTTATATAGGGCTACTAAATTTATTTTTCCTGTTGTTTGTTAATGTTTGCCTTGTAGTAGATTTCAAAGATGGTAAATAAAATATTTTTAAGAAATAATTATATGGAAAGCTACATTTTTATAGGTTTGGTGAGAATTAGAATAGATTTTACTCCACTTCGATTTCTTCTTTATGCTTTCTCTTTAGTTCTTTCTATTCTCGAGAATTATCTAAAAATAATTCTTTGATATATATAATACTTACTTTGTGCATACTGTTCTGCTAATAATCTTGGATGTCACTGTCTACCTCTGAACTGAGGGACAGAGGATCATCTTTTGATACTTGTGCATTAACACAAATAGATCCTATTTAATTTATAATTATTAAGCTTTTAGAGAAGAGGTCTCCCATGTCTGCCTTTTATGGAAAATCACCTCAACTGGTTAGAAAGTCAAGCTCCCCTTTGTTCCTTCTCCATAACTGAATGAATTCTGAATTATTTTTTCTATGCAGCATTACAGCTTCTTTAAGAGGAATGGAAAATTTATGCCTCCTAACTTAACCTACCTTTTAAAGATGAGGTACTATTACAGGAAGAAAGCAAGATGTCCAATGACTCTCAAGACAAAAACCATTCAGAATTAGGAGTCTGGTTATGTTTTAACTACATATCTAGGCAGTGCTTTCCTGAGCCAAATCTGAATAAATACATCCTTTTTTTTTTTTTTCTTTTCATACCTATTTATTTGATATGTTCAGCATACTTCCTAAACAAATATTGAGAGATAAATTGTTAACTTTGTGGCTATGCAACAGGCTAAGACAGATCTGCCCTACATAGGTCAATTGTCAATAAGTTGTCTTTCAGGAGTGGTCATTGTGAGCCAGTCTGGTTAGAGATACCTTTAGAAATTCTGTGCGAAAAGTGTCTCTTGTAGAGATCCAGCAGATATTGTATCAGTAAAGCTTGTCCTATGTGTCTTAAGGGCATTCTTTCACTCCAGAGCAATAATCAGATAAACAAATAACTATGCATAGCAGTACACATCGGTAGTTATCAAGATACCGTATTAATGAAAATGTTTAGAGAAGATAGAATATTTCTGTCTTTCTTTCACTTTTTCAAAGTGATTTTTTCATTCCTAAAAGAAAGGTAAATATATTATTCATTTTGCTGAGTAACTTTAGTAATAAAATCATTATATCTGAATATTTTCAGGTATAAACATCGTATTATAGAATAATACAGTTTTAACTGTCTGTTGCCAGACAACTGTGTGTTTTCATGCTCAGCAGCTGTTATTGTCAGTTCCTTTCTGGTATTCTAGAAACATTGCTATTTTTGTCGGTAACCTAGAACATTTGACAAGGACAAAGAAGGAACATTTCTTCCTATCCTATAAAACATCATCATTTTATTAGCTGACAGCAGTTCCTCAAGATCACATCAAACACAACTGACAAAACAGATGCATTTCTTTACTGGGAGGGTGGTCAAACACCGGAACAGGCTTCCTAGAGTGGTAGTCTATGCCCCGAGCTTGTCGGTGTTTAAGATGTATTTGGACAACAATGCTTCAACTTTTATTCAGCCCTTAACTGGTCAGACTTTTGGAGTAAATGATCATTGTATGTCCCTTCCAGATGAAATAATATAGGGCCACTAGAATAGATTAACAAGTTAAAGGACTTTTCTCCCCCTCAAATACAGTATTAGTTACATGTTATAGAGGCTTTGTGTTTGGTTGTGTTTTTTTTAATAATGAACTTTCTTCAAAGAAAGATATTTTCCTCTAGTGTTTACTTTCATATATGAAAAAAATATTAGCCCATTTTACCCTACTTTCTCGTCATTGTTACTAAATTGCTGTGGGCATTAATGTAACTTTTTATTTTTTAATATTATATTCTTTTGACTGCTTTAAGAATATAATGAAAGTAACTGTTAATGACTGATAATATGAAACAACTATTAGCATTATGATGTTGTAAGACCAGGCAAGGGAGGACTGATGTCATAATATATTTTAAACAAGCATTTTACGTATTCTTCTGTTCAATAAGGTCAATATTGTTATATGTTCGTTTTGAATTAGTAACTGAGAGATGAAAGGTTCCCAATATTATTATACTCCTCCATCTTTCATCTATTATTCAGTGGTCTTTATATCTTCAAGAAGAAGGTATTGCAGCTGCTCAGTTTTCATAATCTTTGAACCTACCTGGTTTTACTGAATTCCACACAGTCAAAATGTTAATAAAACCTTAAAATTTCTTCTTATAATGTTTTTTAATCTCTATACAGCCAAGACTCCATAGGTTTTCATGTTGATTATTCTGCCTTTCATGAAAAGAATAAATAGCTGCTGAAATACCATTTTGAAGAGAAATTTCAACTAAGAGGAATAAAATGCATAGGATCCCATTTAAAGAACCACTTAACTTCTACAGTACAGTGAAAGCAATACAAGAGGGGACCGTGTGGACTTGGAACAACTGCTACATATAAAATAAGCTTCAAAGTAGATAACTGAAGCACAACATAACTAAAAAATAATTATTTTAAGTATGTATACTATATCACATAAAAAAATATATATGAAGAAATTACTATAGGAGGAGGTATTAAAAATTTTTCAGCTTGACATGGTGTATTCTAACTGTTCCCCAAGAGTTTTCCTGGCTATAAGATAAACTTAAAGGAACATTAAAGAATTATTTTCCTAAATGATTTTGCCCCTGCTGGGCTTTAATATTATAAAAACAAACAAACAAAACAGACTCAGAACGAGGAACTAGGTCCTCAAACATTATGTTTTAGAAAATATCTCTCTGCCTTGGGAAGCGTTTTCCACATTATGATGGTAAGTGCATTATAACTCCAAAGGAGTGATAGGTAACTTGTTATACTTATTTACAGAAAGTAAGTATCTGTGAAGATTTACTCAGAAGAGGTTTCAAGGACGATTCTATTTTGGAATCTTGGAAAGTTATTCAAAGTTGAAACACCTGGCTCATATATAAAGAGCTAAAGCTGTTCTCTTCAGAAGTCCTTATGGTTATTCATTGGGAAAATAAAGTGAAGATTTTTAATTTAAGAGGTAATGCTGATGGTTTTATGTCACAAGGTTGTGTTTATAACCTTTCTTATCCATTCCCTTCTGAAAGATATTGTTTTAAACAGTCATTAGCTAAAACATGGAAGCAAATACTTGAGAGGAATCCTGAATCCAGGACTCTCCTTTTCTACTTCATGGTGTAAATAGTTAAATAAATAAGCTTTCCTTCACTTTCTCTGCTTCTGACTCCTTGAAATTTTGTGTTCTTTTTCTGCATTACAGCTGACCTTCACCAGAATACTGAACAGGCTTGAGATTTCATGGTCCATGAAGATAAGCTTTCTATGAAGGTGTTTCCAATGGAAAGGAATCCAGGGTTGCTCTATATATAAAGAGACAAGATAGCAACAAACCACATGTCAGAGTCTAACAATCTCTGAGTAAATTCCATTGGACATTTCTCATGTGGAGGGTTTAATGTTTAGTACAAAATTTACTTGCTTGAAGATATTTGATATTACATAGGATTTTGAGTTAGCAGAGCAATACGACAATGCACTTAAATCAAAATCCAAGCACAAATTATGCTTAGCAGAGTATAGCAATTGCAATAAACATTTGACATATAAATGTGATTCTCACTACCATTCTCTATAATATACTCACCATCATGATGCTGAGTATCCCTAAAATCTAGAAAGGAATATATGCTCTTAAACAAGATCACACCTATTGTTCTCCAAGTTCTTTTTGCTGATTGTTCATTTTCTACACCGCACATTTGACTAAGCCATTTATACAATCTCCTTCACCAGAGTGGTATGACTAACTCAGGTAGACATTAATAAACTTTTGGTTAACTCAAAGACAAATAGTAACACAGCTGTTTGTTTGATTCACTCAGCTGATGTAACTGCTTGATTTGGTCAGCTAATTTAGCCAGCTGATCCACTCAACGTTGTAGCCAATTATCTAAAATAAAAACCATCCAATTCCTCTTTGTGCTGAGATAATTTCAGCTTTATTTGCAAGAGCTGTTGTCAGTCATTCACTACAATTTGTCCTGAGCTTCATGAGCATGTTTTCCTTGTCCATTTTTCTTCCACTGTAGGGGTTTATTGATTGGACACAGCAAGAAAGTATGGTGTATTGGGAAATGGTAACTCGGCTGAAATTTATGAAAAAAGGAAATTACCCATTTGAGGCCAGCTATTCTAATAGATAATTCTTCATATTTTTAAAACAAAGAACTTCACATTGTTAAAACAAAGAACTTCTACTAAAAAATACTTTTACTTTTTACTTCCAGTCACACTGATACATGGGAATTTACTTGAAATGTCCAAAATTCTAACATTTTTATAGAAAGAAACAAGGGAAATAGCTGGCCTGCATAGCTCCAAAATGAATTCTATGATGGATTCCAGGCAAAATTACATAATTCATTTCTTTAATTACATTTTATTTTTGATATTTGAGTAGAAACACAGATACTGCCTTCTGTCCTGCATAACACTGCCTTTCCCACTTACTATTTTCATTTTTACATGATTTCTTAGTAATTCATAAATATTGAGTGAACTAAGTCACATTGCCTAAAACTTGTATCAAGGGAAACAGTTTGCTGTGTAGCTTTTGATTCCATGATTCTTTCACAGTTGTTGCAGGATTCAAGAGCCCTAGATAAAGAAAGAATTCATGTGAGAGTGCCAAAGCTATTTTCATTAGAGTTCATCATGTAATTACAAAATATGTTTCTGAAGTCCTTGGTTTTAAACTGCTATTGAGTTAACTGTGATAAGATTCGATACTCTTAATGTTAAAGTATGAGAAAATTAATTTGAACATCATTAGTAGCTTAACATTAAGGTTTTTCACTATTACCATTAGTAAATACAGGTTTCTTTGTATTAAGTAAATGAAACAGTACTGCTGCTAAATGTTTATCAAAATATAATTGTCAACCCAACAGATAAAAAGGAACACAGGAATAAAAACTTCAGATAATAAATCACTAAGAAACTGACATCTTAAAAAAAGATGTCTTTTTGTAAGATGTCACAGTATTGTATCTAGGGGCAGCATTTACTCTGTGCTAAACAAAGAATCTATTTCCATTTGTTCTGTGGCAGGAGACCTAAGAGAAGCAATCAGTCAAGCACGGCACATATAATATTGAAGGGGCTGAAGGGAAGGTTGTTTTAGTGGATGTTACAGTTTTGATCTTGTATCTTCTTAGATCACAATGTTATTTTTAGAGATCTTCTATGCAAAAAGCTTATTCTGAAGTGCTGGGGCCTGAGTTGTGGGCCTCAAGTTGGAGTTGACCTGTGAATGAGTCACAACCTAGCAGAATGTTGTGTTGTTTCTGTTGGCTTCATGTTCCAGAGGCAGAACCTGGCTCACCTGTGTCTCTGTGGCTCCACCCTCACCCAGGTGGTCATGGTTGGGGTGGTGGGTGAGGACAGGATAACATCAAGGAGGAGCTGGTTAGTTAGAAGAGCTTCCTATTGGGTGTGGTTTCTATTGGGGTTGGTCACACCTTGCTGAGCTCTCTTAGTGGTGTTCTTCCATGTGAAGGGCCATTGAGGGAGCCATCTCTGTCTGTTATGTCCAGCAGGTGATGCTAGCACCGCAGTGGGCAGTGGAGGAGCTGGGCCCACAGGAACCTGTGACAGGACTGTCTGAAAGAAGACTTCTGAGGGGCTGTTGCTGAGTTCAGAGTTGGACTGTGTGATCAGGCAACATTTGACAACATAAAATGATGATGGCTGAAGCAGCACAACACATTCCCACACTTGTAGACATACAGGAGTGTACAGACAGGCAAACCTGACTTTTTCTAGAGTTGATATACACCAAAATATTCCATATCAAGCAAAAGAAAATTTGAGAAAAATAAATCTTCTCTCCATAAGATACTAACGGGATAGCTGGCTAAGAATGCTAACTCAACAAAGAGGATGGAAAGATCTGAAAGTCTACTGAAAGAAGCACAGTGCCTTCTTCTAAGAACCAGTATATTTGTGTGTCCTCCCATTAAAAAAAAAAAAAAAAAAATCATAGCTTAAGTAAGTGTTGGGGTTTGACCCCAGACAGCAACTAAGCACCACACAACTGCTCTCTTACTCTCCCCCAGCAGAATAAGGGAGAGAATCCGAAGGATAAAAGTCAGAAAACTCACAGATTGAGATAAAAAATGTTTAATAATTGAATTGAAATGAAATAAAATAATAATAATAAATTGTAATGAAAAAGAAAATAACAGAGAGACATAAAACCCAAGAAGTGGTGCAAATGAAAACAATTGCTCACCGTCAACTGACCAATGCCTAGCCAGTCCTCAAGCAGTGGCTTCCCTGCTAACCTAGTTTTATTGCTGAGCATGATGTCATATCATGGAATACCCCATTGGTCAATTGCAGTCAGCTGTCCTGATTGTGTCCGCTCCCAACTTCTTGTGCACCCCCAGCCTACTTGCTGATGGAGTTGTATGAGAAGCAGAAAAGGCCTTGATGCTGTCTAAACACTGCTTAACAATAGCTAAACCATCCCTGTGTTATTAACACTGTTTCCAGAAGAAATAAAAAAAAATAGCCCATACAAGCTACTACTACAAAAAAATCAACCCTGTCTCAGCTAAAATGAGCACAAGAGGTTAACATTTGTTCAAAGTAATGCCATCTATGATAATGGTTGCATTCAACATGATCTATTGCAAAGCTAGTTTTATTATTAATATAATGTTTTAAAATAGGAATTGTATAAGAGCAGAAACTAACACAAATATCAGATGACTCTATATTTTTTGAACCAAAAAGAAATTACATTTCTCTGACGGAATGATTATTTGTAAATTCATGTTGTCGAATTTTGCCAGATGAGTGGCTTGAACAAAGACTTAGCAGGTGAAAACATGTTTTAAGTCTCCAGCTAGCAGATGAAGAATGGACTTCGTCTCAAGTTGGTCCCTCATCTGGAACCCATCCCTTTCTTCATCAATACAGAGGCAAACTGGGGAGCTCCTGGACCACCTGGTAATTAATGATTTTAGTGCACATGGTTTTAATCTGAATCCAGCAGCACCAAAATTTTAATTATAGGACAAAGTGAACTTTCACCCTTGAATTTCATATGTAACTTGAATTCCATAGCTACTGCCACAATGCAAGAATACAATTCTCTTTACTAACAGTAAGACCGAGCATTGTTCCTTGTGGCTGGAGTACAGTGGTTGTCTCAGGTTATGCAGTACACCAGGTGGAGAACATGCAACCAACCACCATGGCAAATCCGTTTGGCAGGATCTGGGTACCATTGCCATCCTTTGCAGCTGCCATAAGCCTCAACCTGCAGAGTTATCAAGGGGAGTTTTGTTGAGGTGAGGAACTCTCGGCTCTTTAGGGCTATCTTTAAGGATTTTGTGGCCAGTATGGTAGCTGGGAGTGGCCTGGCCTTTGGACTGGCCTGCTGCTGCTTTCAGGAGCTAGAGAGATGTGGAATGATGCAGCCTGGCTGGCTGTGATGGTGCTGGTCAGCTATGACTGTGTGATGGGGACTACCAAGAGAGGAAGGAAGGTCAGCACTACAGTCCCACACCCCCTGGGCAGGAAAGGCCAGAGTGGTGGTTTCAGTCCTCCTTGGGGCAGAGAGGCCAGGCCAACCTCCTGCTAGGCACGCATCATCAAGCCTTGACTGGTCACTGGATCTAGTCTGGGGAGCTCTAAGTGGACCTAGAACTCCTCTTATTGGTGCCCAGGCCAGCACAGTTGTCACAGTCCTACATGGTGGCCATACCCAAGTCAGAGCAGCAACAGTGAGTCTTTTTGGTGTCGGAAGAAGAACAAAGAAGGAGGTTTTCTTGCCTGGAGAAGCACACAGGCTAGCAGCACAGCAGCTGAGGCTGGCAATGACACCAAAGGAGGTAACTGAGGGCAAATGTACCTAAGTAGGAAAGCATCTGGCAGAGGTCACTGAGATGACCCCAGCTGGTAGCTGCCCAGCTTGGCACTGAGTGTCAAGAGTCCTTGCTACCAGAGCACTTTCTGAGGTGAAGGGCATGGTTAGAGCCCCAGGCATGCCATCTATTGCTTGGAGGACCACTTGGTCTGTGCTAGGTGGGAGACATTTTCCTCCCTGTTCATGCAGCATCTCCATGGGAAGGGGCTGTGCCTTTCCCTGTCCCTTATTTCCTGCATATGTCCATTTCTCTCTGGGTAAGACCTTCAGAGATCTGTCAGACCATGACTAGGGCATCTGCAGTCACATAATCAGCAAGGAAATTCCTGCTTTTATGACTTACCCTGTTGCTTCTGCCTTCTCTCTGCTTCAAGCATAAAGACACTACCTACCATCACAGCAGCTAGCCTCTGACATACATCTGCAAAAGCACCATCTGCCTCTTGTGCCTCTTCTTTGCAGGTGAGCCTCTCCTACTTCTAAGCCAAGGCAGATCCAGCATGTTTCCGCCCTTCAAACATTGAAATTTTGTAATTAAGGTGGTTTCCAAATATATAACCTGGATCAAGATCTTTCTCTGACAACAGCTGACATCTCTATTACAACCAACTGAGTTCTGATCAGCTAATGCAGTAATCCTTGTTAGATATGATCAGGACAGTAAGTGAAAGAGTATTCAGAATATTATCTGCAAATGAATAAATGTTTTTTTCCATTACTGAACAGATTTATTTCTGTCTGTCCTATCAATAGCAAGTGTTGCTTCCCTTTCCTTTCAAACGTTTTTCCAGTTTGTCATGGATAAGAAGTGATAATGTAAGGTGAATGATGGAGAATGAGAAAGTAGGAAGACTCCCATAAAAATCAGCTGACTCCTATAAACAGAGAGGAACAGTATAAAGGTTTGATCAAACTGGAATTTCAAGTCAAAATATTTGCACAGAAGAAACTAAATTAATGCATTAATTTCTAATCATCAAGATCTAAACATGAAGTCATTTCTAATCCTGGGCCAGGAACATGAAAATTTTGGCATACTATACTGCTGAAATACTGAGGAACAACCTGATGTGCTTGGCAATGTTTTGAGAAGAAAACTTACGAATCATAAAATATGTCTTTTATTTAATTGCCAGAAGATACTAAAATGCAACAATGCATTAGAAAATCAATGCCTAAGAATCTTCTAGAGCTGTGGAAAATTGCAGTAGTAATATTTTATATTGGTATGTCTAGAGAGTGAATGTAAACATATGGGGGGAAAATATCAGCCGGATAAGGTTTATAAAAATGTCGTATGTTGCTAACTCTTAAAATAGCAGGTCAACAACTAGCATACTGCTAAATACAATTGCTAGGACAATCAGATCTGAATCAGGGATAAGGACTAAATCCTGACAATTCACAGAGGTGGGACAGGATGGAGAGATGAATCACTGTCAGCTCCTAAAGGGTATGATGAGACACATCCGAAACCAGGCCATCCCCAGGTGGAAACCAGGAAGTGTGGGGAGGGGCTTGACACCTAACATCCCAGCTCCATGATGTTGTTGCAAGCAACCATACACAGACTACCTGAATACAAGCATCTTAGTGCCCACATGCTTGAAAACTGTTTACACGTGTCTTGAGGATTGTGGGTATAAAAGTATGAGAGACTGAAATCAGTTGTGTTTTAAAATACATTCATATTTCCTTCCAATGACGTTTTTCACTGACTTATGTTGCTGCTACATCATTGGAACATTATTTCCTTCAGAACAGTCTGGCAATTTTTGTGTTTCTATAAAAATGTTAGGTATACTACCATGAGCAATTCAACTTTTGTTCATGTAATTACAACGTGTGAGATTAAATGCTCTCTTTGACAAAACATGGGGTCATCTTTAGTGCTAAAGTGCAAAAGAAAACCAGCATTTTTTGGACTGGATTCACTTCATCCTGACACAGAGTTCCAAAATAGTTTAGATTAATTGAAACCACTAGAAGACAGAACTGAATCCCTCATTATATTTCTCAATGTAGGAAAACAATTAAAATGCCTGAACTTAGATATTTAGAGCAATTGTAGCTTCTCTAGAATACCTGAGATATTTGCATAGACCTGGCATCACTGATACAAGATCTATATGAGATCTGTGAAGATGCATCAGGAAGGATACCCTACAATATCTAAAATGCCTCTAGATATCTAACTTTAAGCACTTAGATTTCTCAGCACAGAGACCTTTCAGATACCTACAGAAAAATGTTCAGTGTCATGGGGGAGTTCACAGGACATTTAAGACATCCAGACAGAGCAGCCACAAGCTCTCCAGCTGGAGACAACATTGACCATTGCAACATAGACTTCTGTCACCATCAAGCCAGCAGCTTACCATCCTGTTTAAGAAAGCTGATTCCCCATGCAAATACCCTAATAACTAACTTTTAACAAACACTCTGCTCTTGAGTATGTATGGAATAGTATCCAGTCTATCGGTTTGTTGGTTCTATTTGGTTATCTGATTTCCTGTCCTTGAAAACAGCCAGGTTGTTATCTGGAAATGACAGTTGATTAGTTTTAGTATTTCTCAGTAACAAGGATTCAAAAATCTTTTTGTTATGGCAAACAGTAATTTGACAGGATCCATGGAAATGTCCTAATGTCCTCTATCCATGACATGCAATTATTGTGTGGTGAGCCAGCTGACTGCTGTCATAAACCCACTGTATTTTATTTTATAAGCCTTCTGGTGTATCTCAATGATTCATAATTAATGTCATCTGTAAAATGTCTGAGGTATTTTGTGGGAACAGGGACCTCAAAGCTATGTGTTTTAAATTAGCGAAATGACATACCTGCATATAAGTATATTGAGTACACACGGGGTTAGCAATTTATTAAACATGTTTAACATTGAGGTTTAAATATCTATTCTTTACAAAGTCTTAGCAAAGAGGTCAGGCTATGCAAGCAGGTCATTATGCTTGTCAAAATATACTGGATTCTTGTTATTGCTGTCAGGAGTGTGTAGTCTGACTGTTTCTATACTTCATAAGTATCAGGATTCTCTCCACTTGGTGTTCCATTCTCCTTCACCCATATGCAAAGCTTCAAGCAACAAATACACCTGACCAAAAATGTTTTCATCCTTACCCTGAGATATTTAGAAACGCAGCAACCATACTGACAATTACAAAGATTACAAAAATCCTTCTGCTAAACTGGGACTTTGTTTAGTTTATTACAAAGATCCTAAAATCCAGTGCTGAGTTAATGTTTTCTACCTTGTACGTGTAAGACTTGAATGAATTAATAAAGCCAAAAAGTTAATATTTTAATGTTAAGAAATTAACAATCACCCACTCATAGCCTCTCCTAGAGAAAGAAAAGAGTGGGATCGGAATTCAATCATCAAATCAAGCATTAATTACAATTAGTGAAAATGTCACAGCAATAGGTGTATAAATACTTAAGATAAGTACAGTGACAGGAAAGATTACTTCACATTTCTAAAGCAATAAAGACCCATTTAAGTTTGAAGATAACTTTTTTTGTCCCTGGTGTAAGTAAAGGTGAGGATAATAACATATAATAAATTAACCTTAATCACTCTAAAATACAACAATAAGAGGGAGGTACATATATAAGATTGTTCAACCTATCTTAAAATAGTTGCTGAATTTTATACACAAAATTATTTTCTATTTGGAGGAACCCTTGTCTCTCCTTTAACTATGGAAGGAAACTAGATGACTAAGAAAAGAGGAGTAATTTTTAGATGGTAGCCATTGAGATTCATCCCTCTTTTAGCAAGAATTCATAGAAGAGAATCATAGAAGAGTTTTGGTGGAAGCAACCTTTAAAGGTCACATAGTCCAACTCCCTTGCAATGAGCAGGGACAATTCCCTCTGCTTTTCTGTGAGATAACCTTTTGACCTACTGCCAAAAATGTTCTGCTAACACAATTGATTAAATCCATGAAAGCAAGAGTTTTATGCTGTGTTTCAGTGGCATTGCATAGAAGTTCAACACAACAAGGTGTGGCTAGAGGGGTCAGCACACATCATTGTGGCCTGTTTGCAGTGAAGAGGAAATTCTTGCCTCAAAGTTGGCTGCAAATCCTCTGTGTTCAAATGTGAATGACAGCAAGCATCGAGGTTGATCGTGTCCCCTGCACATAGTGGTCTAATGCCCTCTGAGGTTTACTCACATAGAGGTGGTATATGTCCCATCCCTATAAACATTCAAGGTCAGATTTCATGGGGCTGTGAGCAACCTGATCTAGTTGAAGATGTCCCTGTTCACTGCAGAGGGAGTTGGACTAGATGACCTTTAAAGGTCTCTTTTAACCCAAACCACTCATGATTCTGATTATAAGTACCTCATTTGGTTTCCAGTCCTGGTCCAGGGGTATCAGGAGTATTCCAAAGCCCTCTTGCAACAGCATCTTAAAGTCTACTACACGTTTCAGCAGATGAATCAAGCCTTATGTTGCTGGCAAATGAAAGAGGGAAAATAAAATGGAAAACCTAATTACCCATAGAATAAAACAATATGTGTGACTCATGCTTAACCTGAAGGAGTGGCTTACATGTTCTGGTAGACTGATGTCCTTAGGACAAGCTGGTCCATTCCATGTTAGTGTAATTATGTCCTCCAGGAAACCATAACATGTGGCTACTGCAACAAAATATATGGCATTTAGTTTCAGTGAGCATGAATTTGGCTTCATATTTATGTTAAATTTCATTATGTACATCAAGAACATGGAAAATTAATTGAACATGATAATGTATATCCTCCACGAAAAAGGTAAAAAGAACCTTTCAGGACAGCCAAAACCTGTGAGTTTCTGAAACTGTCTGTTACAACACAGTATCCTGTTCCTAAATATCATCATCATCATAATAATTATTATTATTATTATTAATAATGATTATAAATTTATTCTTATGCTTTTAGCTACTTAATTTCTTTGTGTTCTACATTTTAGAGTTTCATGATTTAAGCGCTGATGAGGCTTAAGCTCATACATTTGTTAACTGAAGATTTTTGAGGGTATTAAAGACTCTTTTGTAACTTCAGCCTTTCAAATTCACATCTCTGCCTCTATAAATTTAACAAAAATATATCCTTTTTGCAAAGGAAAACAATGGCTTCATTTTTGATACCGTTCAGCAAGTTATTAATTACAAGTGGATACAACTATATTTTTCAAGTCCAAATGTGTAGTAAATACATAATGATCTGCAATAACTTGAAATACATTTTGTCTTTTTCCTTCTATTAATTCTAAATAGGTTTTCATAAGCAAAACGTGTTTCTTAGTAAACACAAATAATTGGCCTTTTCTCTAAGATTAATAAACGACTTGCAGTTATTGTCTTCTTTTCAGACCCTGACTGTGTATTTCAGGACTATCCACTTAAAAAGTACTTCTCGTACATTCTATCCATACTTTTAAAAATCTGTCAGGTAACAGTTAGATCTCCAGCATTTAGACACTTAGGTACCACACTATCTTTTTTTGTATATTTGATTTCAAAGTATCTCTGTGGGAATACTTCAGGTATGATGAACTGACTAATTATAATGTACATACATATTTTTTGAATATGTTGAAAATGACAACCCATGAGTCTCAGAAATTAAGCACTTTAGGAATTATTTCCTGTTTAGTGATGTCAGTAAAAGATACATCTCCATTACATCTAATTGTGGGAAGATGATGGAAGTCAGTCCTGATATCTATCTTGCTAAAAAAAAAAAAAAAAAAAAAAAAGAGAGAGAGAGAAATGTATTAAGTAGCTCAGTTCAAAATGTTGCCAAGATATGAGCTAACAACCATGCAGTGTGGACAATCTATGATTTATTGTTCAACTTCATTCTCTGGCACACTTTTTTCATAGCCTTGTAGACATATCCTAATGTCCTTCCTCCTGTTATTTACTGCAATGGTGGTAATTTCCATGTTCAGGCCAAGAAGAGCTCCAGCTATGAACTATACCTCATCTATGCTAATACTGCAGGGTTCAAAGCAAGCAAAGAAACTAAAAGCCCAACATGCTTGAGTCTCCAACCGCACCAGTCTGGGAGACTGAAAAGTGATATTTTAGAGAAAGAGAGGGTTGCTTGGGGCATTAAGAGACTTTACAGAGGCAGTGGACAGAAGACATATTATTAAAATTCTTGGGACTTTGTGTTTAACATCCACACAGAATTTAAATCTCTGTGTAAGGTACCCTGTGTGAGATTCATCACATACCATTGAAAAACAGAATTAAACTCCACCCCTTGGTAACTAAAGGTATGTGTGAAGGTATGAGCTAGGGGTGTGATTTGTTTGCCAACACATGGGCATTTAACGACGCTTGTGATCCTGTCCAAATGTAGAGCTTGAATTCAACTACCTAAATATATGTATGCATACACACATATATATTTCTACACATCTGGGAAGCTGGGAAATTCCCTCTTTGAAGTCACAAGCAGGAGAATTGCTTGTCTGATCACAAGACTACTGGCAACTTCATTGACAAACCAGGAAACTTACAGCTTACATAAGGCAGCAAGAAAGTGCTTTAGAGGAAACATGGTGAATGTGGCAGAGGTGGGTGCACAATGGCAGGCAGAAAATGCCTGGGCCTTTGGTCTAAAAGACAGAACAGGCTCTCAAGATGCAGGGGCTATTAAAACCTTTTTTAATAAGGGTTGAATGGCTCAGAAATTACACACTAATCAAGGAAAAGAAACATTTAAATAAGCCTTTAAGAAAGCTGCTAAAGCAGCATAAAGTTCACAAATTGCTTGCTATAACAAAGTAAAAACTTCCATCATACAACATTTTAACATAGAATCATAGAATCTCAGAATCATAGAATCAGAATGGTTTGGATTGGAAAGGACCTTCCAAAATCACCTAGTCCAACACTTTTGCAGTCAGTAGGGATATCTCTAACTAGATTTAGTTTCTCAGAGCCCCATCAAGCCTGGCCTTGATCATCTCCAGGGATGGGACCCATGAGCCATTGTTGGCTCAAGTCCAGCTGTACTCTGAAGTCCTTTTCCGCAGGGCTGCTCTCTACCATATCATCCCTCAGCCTGTATTAATAAGTGACAGTTGTCCTGACCCAGGTGAAGAACCTTGCACCTGGCCTTGTTGAACCTTGTGAGGTTCACATGGGCCCACTTCTCAAGCTTGTCCAGGTCCCACTGGCTGGCATTCTGTTCATCTGGCACATCAACTGCACCATTCAGTTTGGTGTCATCTGCAAACTTGCTGAGGGTGCACTCAGTCCTACTCTCTATATCATTGGTGAAGATATCAAACATCACTGGTCCCAGTATGGACCTCTGAAGGGCATCACGAGTCACATATCTCCATCTGGACATCGATCCATTGACCACTACCCTCTGGATGAGACCATCCAGTTAATTCATTGTCCATTGAAAAGGCCACCTATCAAATCCATATCTTTCCAATTTAGAGAGAAGGATGTTGTGTGGGACCATGTCAAATGCCTTTCAGAAGTGCAGATAGATGACATCTGTAGCTCTTCCTTATCTGTTGATGTTGTTACACCACTGTAGAAGGCCAGTAGGTTGGTCAGGCAGGACTTGTCCTTAGTAAAGCCATGCTGACTGTTTCAAATTAGCTCCCTGTCCTCCATGTGCCTTATCAGAGTTTCTAAGAGGATCTATTCCATTATATTCTCAGGCACAGACAGGAGGTTGACAGGTCTGTAGTTCCTGGGGTCCTCCTTTCTACCCTTTGGTAGAAACACTATCAGCATCATTAACATGATGCTGAAAAATGAAATATGATGGTATTTTATAGTGTGGATCAATTTTCACTACATGAATGCGCTATCAGAGTTCATGAAGAGCTGAAACTGTAGCTTCAATAGGATGGTCAGAGCCAGGCCTAGGGACACAAACCCTCTTAAATCTGTCAGGGTCTGTAAAAACTCCTGTGGGGATCAGTTTAAAACGACAGAATCTGCTTCTTGGCTGAAGAAGTGATACCACATCAGAGTGGTTAAAACAAGAGAAAATTCAGATATGTTATGAGCAGATGCTCATGGATGAAATTTTCATAGTAGTGACACATATATATGCACTGCGTAATAGACTATGGTCACACATATATTCTTACTCTGGGATTCCCAGATTTTTCAGGGTCCCTGGAAATTTAAATTATGGAATAACTGTACATAAATACACACACATACATATCCACAAACACACACATATGTGGAGGAATTTCTCATGAAGCATGAGCGATCCAGCCCTTTTGCAGCTATGCCTTTGAAATTGAGCTTTTGCAGATAAGGCCTGAAACTGAAGGACATCGACCAAGGGCAGAAAAGAGAGAGAAGCCTAATTACAAATGATTCCCAGACGCTTGACTGTAAACATAGGGGCTGAGCTATCCTGAG
>JAVSBS010020367.1:66609-93326 GCA_033124195.1 Coracias cyanogaster | reverse complement strand
GGAAGGGAAGGGAAGGGAAGGGAAGGGAAGGGAAGGGAAGGGAAGGGAAGAAAGGTAAGCTGATGAGTCTCTTGGCTCTCATGTCTCACCCTCTTCAGAGTTGTCACTAATCAAGTTGTTCCCCACATCATCTTCTCTCCTTTTATTTTCCTCCTGGCACACTAATTATCATCTGTTAAAAATGTAAATCAAGATTATAGCACTGAAGTATACTTAACATGTTGCATATACATGAATTGCAATATTTTATCAAGGATGCTCACTCCAAAAATTAATCTGTATGTAGCATTTCAAACATGAACTTGGTATTTTAAGGACTCTTCTTCAATAAGATCCACAGAACCCAGTGAGGAAATGGAACAACAGTGGAAAAAAGTTAGCCCTTCTCACTATTTTTAATGAGGATATGCAGAACACTATTGTCTGCCTCACTAGCAAGGTGCCATGCTGAGAGCTGGAAAAGAGAGCTGTCGTATAACAATGTTGCGTTTCTTCACAGGAAGCCTATAAAACCTGATGGCTTTCTCAGACCCTTAAGAAAACAGCAATTACCTTGAATCTTTATAGATAAAAGTGTAAAGCTTTCCATATCATTGATTAAACATAATTATCTTGGCTCAATTTCTTCCAGGGGCTGTAAAATACATGCCTTGCTGTTACTGCAGAGGTTCTGCCATCTTGTCTACTGATTCCAGAGTCAGCAGGATCAGATTTCAAAAACTGTCAGCTATGTTTAGTTAGGGGCCAGTTGCTTATTTCACTGTTAAATACATTATTTAATTGTATCTTCAAAAGATGCAGTGTCCTTGAGAATACCGATTAACAAACACCTTTGAAAAGCATGAAACTGCATGTTAAATTATTCTGTAATACAGTTGTTTAGCGGCCCATTTTTTTTCCTTTGTTTTAGGGTATATTTGGTTGAACCATTAATTATGATTTACTGAAAGATTCTTCTTTCACAGTCCAACATCTTTGAAATGTGTGTGCACAAATGATGACAAGATCTAACCATTTTGATATACAGAGGATAATGAATTTATGGGGATTCACTTTGCAAAAAAAAAAGAAAGATGGCTCTAAGATCTGGTTTTATTAACATGATCTGTCCCAGACTACATGTCTAGCCTTTGGTGAACTCCATTTTAGTGCTAGTTAAGGTGGTAAATCCACACAACTCAATGCAGCTCAGATTCACTGTCTCAGCCAGTGAAGCAGAAAAGCCTTGTCTTTGCTAAACTTGAGTTGGTAACTGCTACTTTAAAGAAAGTTTTTGTTTCTCAGAAGAGTCCTTTCATTATTATACAAACAAGACTTTGATTTTTTTCATACCATCTAGTCAGTCACTTACACTGACTTAGGTGAAATCTGCATTAGGTTGTCCACACCCACAGTGCAGACATGATTATAGTGTCGCTGATCAAAAGTCAGAGGAATATAAAACCTTCCATAGTGCTAAATGAAAGGTTAGCTAATTTACTGATTAGTGGATCCACTGCTTGGCTAGAGATTTACAAAACAAGGCGCACTCTAAGTAGTATTCTCCTCACCTTCTGTCTGAGCTTCTGACTACCTGAAGTTTTAGGATGCCTCACACCTTTCTCCTCACTTTTGTGAACTACTGTCATGAAGTGAAGGCTCACTTACAAATCAGGGAACCTAGGAATTTGTCCTTTCTTAACAGGGTGGTTTCAAAGCCACAGGACTGACTTTTTCACAGAACACAATAATCAGCTGTCTGGAAGGGAATTCAAACCAGAAGGATGTCTCTGTTCCCCTGCTGAGATGCTTATGTACAAGATTCAGGTGGTCAGGCACAGGAATATTTTTTTTTTCTGCATAATCTAGAAAGGGAGTGTGGTAAACCGACAGGGAGACATGTGGTGGAGGTTCTTGGGTATCTTCAACCAGGATTTTTACCCATGCACTTTTTAAAGCTAAAGTCACAAATAGCCTGCAGAGCAGAATAAGAGAAGCGTTGAGTTGTTTGGGGAGATATTTTATCCTTGAAAGGGGAAATAAGCAAAAAAACCCACCCACTTCCTTGTATAATTCATCACTGGAAAACCTTAATTTCATTTAAACTCAGTTTCTTTTTTGAGAACAGAGTCATGGTTCCTGGCAGACTGTTCCTCAAGTGTTCAGTACATATAATGTGGGTGTGAGTCTTCATGAGAGTAGTCAGCTCTATTAATTAAAATTCAGTACTGCAGATATGCTTAATTTTAAATCCCTTAGAAAATTATGCACAGTTGGTTCATGTTCACAGACTTCTAAGAACTTTGTCGTTACAAAGTTGCTACAATTTTTATTTCTATTTAGTGATTTCTTTCATAATAAACTCCAGCTTTTGAGGCAGTTTGGTAAAACTGTAAAATTTAAAAGGACTGTAGCCCTCATAAAAAGGCAGCAATAATAAAGAAAATTGCTGCGAATGATGTTCTGTCACAGAGGTGATAAAAAGAAATTAAAACCAAGTGATTCATTGAATGTTAATGTTATCCTAAAATCACCACTATGCGCTCTGGAAAGTAATCAGCTGACATTAATTAAATCATTACTATTATACAATTAGTATTTTTACACCTTCAAATATTAAGTAAATTAGTAAACACAGCTTGAATTTAAGGCATCAAAAAGTAAAAGTCAAAGAGTGTAGAAGGGTCCTAGAGCAAAACTTGAGATCATGTCTCACAAATGAACATTTGGTCTTGCAGAGGTTTTCCTTCTGGCATGTTGACTGCACAGACCCCTTTGTCACAGAGACACCCACAAAACAGACAGCAGTAACCAAAATAACTCAGCATTCCTTCTGAAAAAATTAAATTACGATTTTAGAAGTCAGCTGGGAATATAGTACTACACAACTAATTCTTAAACTGTAAGGACCATTCTTTCTAGAAAGATAAACCAAAATGTATGTGTACTCACTCATAAAGGGAAAATCTCCTGCACAAGGGTACCCAGAAAAATATCACTCACCCTAAAGGGGTAGGGGCTCACTGAAGTATACATCCAAACATACTGTATATCCAAGGAGAGGATCCAGCTGTAAAGTCTGCTAGCTCTGAGGAGAACCAACTCAAATATCGACTCTCCAGAGGGGCTTCGTTTGTACCCTAGTCAACTGTGCACTATGGTCATTCTAATTAGTTGGGGGCTAATTGGCTTTCTGTCAGGGAGCTGCACCTGACACACCCTTCAACATCTGTGACTCTTGGAGTGTCTTGTGAGAGGAACTTGCTGTGTCTATGTTGACAGAACTGGAAGAGCTTCAAGCTCCTAAGTCTTGATGGGTGCCCAGTCTTCACTTTTTATCCATGTGACATCCAGGCATGTAGAAGCCCTGCCTCCCAGGTCTGGTGCCACAGAAAGGGAATCTCGATGAGCAGGCCACATCAACCTCATGTTGGATCAACCTCAACAGTCAGGGTGTAGGATTAGTTGAAGAGCCATGACAAGTTGAGAACTGCACCTGCAGCAGATGTTCTTCATGGTCAGCAGCTTCCTTGCTTCCTGGCTTATCTTCTCTTCTGAACAGTATAAGCTTCCAGAGAAGCTGTGAAATATCTTACAGAGAGAATGCAAACTTGTGCATGTGATTTAAAGCTGGTCTAGCAAAATTACTGGAAAACATATCGGGCATAATGCAAAGTAGCATTCCTGCATTTACAAAACATTGATCTAGATATTGTAACAAGTCTTTCTTATCTCTTACCTCTACGATCCTGAAAAATGGCATTAAAATTGATAGTGTTTTCCTCCCTAAACTGTAAATATAGCTGAATTCTTTCATGTTCTTTACTAAAGATGTACCTTAATAATGGTAAATAACATCACCTAGAGGCCATATTTTTACATTAACATTTGACTTCCTTTTTTTTTTTTTTTGAGAGGGAACATATACAATTTTCTGCATAGAGTAGGAATCTTGGAAAACAGGCTGGCGCCCGGACCGCAACATCTTCTTTCTGGAATATTAATGGTAATGTACTCAATATCATTATTAAAGTCACTATTGCTTAGAGAGAAATTGCTTTTAGATTTAAAGAATCTGCAAATGCAATGGGATACTTATAAATACAGCAGAGGTGGGTTGTCTTAATACACTTCATTTTACAAGTGATCATTGACATAACCACTTAGTTTTTACTGGCATTTTTCTCCTATCAAATAAATTATGATCAGCAAAACAGCTATTACACTGGGATAAAACCACATGTATTGCATTTTTAGCTACTGAAATGTGTATTTCATTCCATTGCAAGGCATATGGAATTTAAGTCAGAATCTCTCTAGCTAGGTGCTCACAAAAATTGCAGCTTTATATGCTTCCCCTTTATATGAATGAGGGTTTTTTCTTACTATGATTCTTTTTTCCAGTTGTTCAAATTAGATTGAACCCAAACTAAATCGCCCATTGTAGGAGAAGATCAGGTTTGAGACCATCTAAGGAACCTGAAGGTGCCCAACTCCATGGGATCTAACTAGATGCATCCATGGGTCCTGATGGAACTGGCAGATGAAGTTGCTAAGCCACTATCCATCATATTTGAGTAGCCGTGGCAGTCTAGTGATGCTCCTGTGGACTGGAAAAGCAGAAACATAACTCATTTTTAAAAAGGAAGACCCAGGAAATTACAGGCCAGTCAGTCTCACCTCTGTGCCCAGCAAGATCTTGGAACTATGCATTCTGGAAACTAAGCTAAGGCACATGGAAATTAAGGACATGATGGTGACAGCCAGCCAGCATGGCTTCACTAAGGGCAAATCATGCCTGACAAATTTGATGGCCTTCTATGATGGAATTACCATGTTATTGGATAAGGGAAGAGCAACTGTCATTATCTACTTGGATTTGTGCAAAGCATTTGACAGTGTCTTGCTTAAGTGCTGCGGCCTGAGTTGTGGGCCCCAGGTTGGAGTTGACCTGTGGATGAGTCACAGCCTGGCAGAATGTTTTGTTGTTCTTATTGGCTTCATGTTCCAGAGGCAGAACCTGGCCCACCTGTGTCTTTGTGGCTCCCCCCTCACCCAGGTGCTCATGGCTGGGATGGTGGGTGAGGCCAGGATTATATTAACCAGGAGCCAATTAGTTAGAAGAGCTTCCTGTTGGTTGGGGCTTCTGTTGTGGTTGGTTGCTTCCTGCTGAGCTCTCAGTGTTGTCCTTTCCATGTGAGCAGCTACTGAGGGAGCTGTCTTTGTCTGTTATGTCCAGCAGGTGATGCTGGCACCATAGTAGGCAGTAGAGAGGCTGAGCCCACAGTAACCTATGGCAGGACTCTCTGAAAGAAGACTTCTGAGGGGATGTTGCTGAGTTCAGCATTGGCCTGTGTTATCAGGCATCTGATGGCAGCATAAAATGATGATGGCTGAACCAGCACAACCCCTGCATGACATCTTTGTCTCCAAATTGGAGAGGCATCAATATGATAGATGGACCACCTGGTGGATAAGGAATTGGCTGGATGGTCTCACTCAAATAGTTGCGTCAACTGCTTAATGTCTGAGTGGAGACCAATGATGACTTGCATTCCTTCAGGGGTTACTATTGGGGCAGGTGCTGTTTAACATCTTTGTCTGTGGGACTGAGTGCAGCTCAGCAAGTTTACAGATAATACCAAACTAAGTGGTATGGTCAATACTCTAGAGGAAAGGAATGCCATCCAGAGGCACCCTGACAGGCTTGAGAGCTGGGCCCATGCAAACCTTATGAAGTTCAAAAAGGCCATGTGTAAGGTCCTGGATTTGAGTTGGGACAATCCTAAACATGGATACAAGCTGGGTTGAGAACAGCCCTGCAGAAGTCTTAGGAGGGTACTAGTGGATGAAAAACTGAATATGAGCCAGCAACGTGCACTTGCAATCCAGAAAGTCAATCACATCCTGAGCTGCGTGAAAAGAAGACTAGCAGGTTGAGGGAGGTGATTCTGCCCCTCTACAACCCTCTTGTGAAACCCCACCTGGAGTACCATGTTCAGTTCTGGGAGACCCCTACGTAAGAGGAACATGGACCTGTTGGAGGTAGTCTAGAGGAGGGCCACAAAGATGACCACCGGATTAGAGTACTTATTCTGAGAGCTGGGATTGTTTACCCAAGGAAGAGAACGCTCCAGGGACCACTTAGTGCAGCCTTCCAGTATCTAAAGGGTGTCTAGAGGAAAGCTGGAGAGGGACTTTTGACAAGGACAGGTAGAGATAGGAGAGAGGATAATGATTTTAAACTGAAAGAAGGTAGATTTAGATTAGATGTAAGGAAGAAGTTCTTCACCATGAGGGTGATGAGGCACTGGGAGAGGTTGCCTAGGGAAGTGGTTACGCCCTCCCTGGATGTGTTCAAGCCCAGGCTGGATGGGACTTTGAGTAACATGATCTAGTGGAATGTGTCCTCGCCCATGGCAGGAGGGTTGGAACTAGATGGTCTTTAGGGTCTCTTCCAAGCCAAACCATTCTATAATTCTATGAGTCTATGATTCTCTATGATTCCCTGTGATTCTCTATGACTCTTTAAGATTCTGAAATTTAGTTCCATCTGAATTTCCTTTGCAAATGACATAAAGCATAAAGACTTACATCAGGTGAAGTTAACAGTCATTATTTATATTATTTTAAGCAATTACAGAAAGACCGCACTGTTTCTTAAGTATGTGATGTGCCTCTGGAGTGGTCATACTAGAAGACAGCAAGCCAAAAGGTTAGACTTTTTAAAGTAAATAGATTGTCAAACCTCTGGTATTTCTATCTTTGCTAGTATACTGCTGAACTGCTGGGGCCTGAATGGTGGGCCCCCAGCTGGAGTTGACCTGTGAATGAGTCACAACCTACCAGAATGTTTTGTTTTTCTTACTGGATTCATGTTACAGAGGCGGAACCTGGCCCACCTGTGGCTCTGCCCTCACCCAGGTGGTTGTGGTTCGGGTGGTGGGCAAGGCTAGGATTATATTAACCAGGAGCTGATCAGTTGGAGGAGCTTCCTGTTGGCTGTGGATTCTGTTCAGTGTGGTTGCATTTTGCTGAGCTCTCTCAGTGGTGTCCTTCCATGTGAAGGGCTGCTGAGGGAGCCATCTCTGTCCATTGTGTCCAGCAGGTGATGCTAGCACCACAGTGGACAGCAGAGGAGCTGGGCCTACAGGAACCTATGGCAGGACTGTCTGAAGGAAAACTTCTGAGGGTATGTTGCTGAGTTCAGTGTTAGCCTGTGTGATCAGGCAACTGATGGCAACATAAAATGATGGTGGCTGAATCAGCACAGTAACTACAAGCCTGAAAAGTATATTGTAGGTAAATATGTGAAACTTTGTTCCAAATTTTGTACACTGAATATGACTGTTTGATAAGAAAGTTTCATAATCATGGAATTAATACTGTTCAGATTTTGAAAGATGAAAGAAGTTTTCAAAATAGGTCAGATAGCTTCATAGTGCATACCTTTAAGTGTAACGGTTTGTGCAACAGCTTAGAAGAATTACTTGTGACATGCCACTTACTGCCTTAGAATCACTCCTCACAACCCTGTAACTGCACAATCAGTAACAAAAAAAGAGGTAAATTTTGAATTTACATTCAAAAGATAAAATAATCTTTACAATAAAATTCTATCTTTTTATAGAAATGGCATGAGTTCAATATTGAATCTGGAATTTTAATTGAATTTTGACTCTACAAACCAAGCCTTAAAAGTAAAATCTGCCATATCCTTCCATTATAACAAACAGCTCAGTAGGAGATAGGAAAACCAACCAACTTCCCTCCTTCTTAGCCTTTATTTCCTGGTTTTGTTGATATGCACTGGTTATGATATGGAAAATATTGTATCCTGGCTTGAATATATGACTGCATTGACTTTGCCTTTGATAAGAGACAATAATCTCCTTTCTTCCATCAGAGAATTCTGGTTAGAAATAGATATGTTATTGCCCACAAATACCTCTAATTAGAAGGTTATTCTCTAAACAAGTTAGCAAGTACACTTTAACAGAAGGTTAAGTCATTCTGGATGCTCACTGAAGGAGTTTGGTTATGATTGTCACTTGTTTCAAACCCAGTTTGGGATGTGTATTGATGAAAACTTACTAATTCTTCGTGACTTCTTACATTCTTTGTGACAACAGCTACTGTTAAGAGCCTATTTTTAATGGCAGGATATTCGCATCCTACTAAGCACTAATTGAACACTTGACAGTGCTCCTTCCCACAATCAAAGTCTTGATAATGCCTATAGCTTTTACTGGTTTGCTACAAGCAAGTGGTATAGGGTAGCAGAAAATATGGAAGATTATCTTTTGGAGACACTAAAATTTACTTTACAAAGACAATCATTTAAGAATGTCATTTGCTCTTCAGTCTTTCACTGGCATAACATAGTTGATTTGTGGGAGATTTATGGCAGCTTAAGTGCTCTTTGTGTAATAATAATCTTTAGGGACTCTGCCACACCTCAGTGAGGAAGTCAAGCCTCTACTAGGGCATTATATACTGTCAGGAGAAATATAGTTCTCGCCTCTGATTCCCAAGACCAAAACTGATATTCTTAGAGTATATTCTGGTGAATGGATGTAGTTTTTTCATTTGGGGGTGTTGGGGGTTAGATTTTCTTCCCTTTTGTTCCTTTTTATGTATAGAATTTTTGCCCATAATTTGCTTTTTTTTTTTTTTTTTTTTTGTTTGGTGGCACCATCTCCTTGTAAGCGGTCATCTCAAGAGACCGAGATATTCTCCGAGATTTAGGCTGGTAAAAAAGGAAGGCGCAGGGTTGCCTCTCTCTCTCTTTGGCTTGGGGAGGTCGTTGCTTTTCTCCTGGCTGTTAGCAGCCTTCTCTCTCCCTTCCCCCCCATCCTTCGCTCAGAGCTGCTTTTCTCCTGTCACAAGGTGAGCCTTCAATAGCTTTTTGGTTGGAACTTTATTAACATCTCACTTAAAGGAAGACTTGCTTTCCATCTGCTCAGGACCGAGTTTTTGCTGCCCCCTGCCCCGCTGGGAGCAGAGGCGCCGCTTCCTGGTTCTGCCAGCTCCCCTGCCTACCCCCTGCCTGCCTCACCCTGCCGCCTCAGCTTTTGCTGCCTCTGGAAATTCTGCTGGAGCACCGCAGCCGACTCTCCCTGGGTGAAACACAGTTCTCCTCCTTTTCTTCTCGCCACCATTATCACCACGTGCTGAGCCGTGCCGCTAAAGTGCTTCTTCCCCGCCAGCCACCATCGCAGCTGCCCCTCTCGCTGGGGACCTCCAGCGCCCCCTGCTGACCTGTAACCATCACTACACCCGAGGGAAGGTGCCCACAGCCCAAAGGGGCTGTAACCGGTTCTCTGATCCTGTCTTGTGGCCCATTGCTGTGCTAATTGTTGCTCGCTTGTTTTATTATACATGTATATATAAGTAAAGAACTGTTATTCCTATTTCCTATATCTTTGCCTGAGAGCCCTTGATTTACAATAATTTGGAGGGAGAGGATTTACATTTCCCATCCTAAGGGAGGTTCCCGCCTCCCTAGCAGACACCTGCCCTTCAAACCAGGACAGGGGCTTGTGGCATGTGCTTGTTTCAAAAACTGGGGGGAGTCTGGTGGTGGTTCTCTTTAAAAATTACAGCTCTCAGTGTACCAATTCTTTTTTTGTGTGAATAACTGTGTCCTTACAGTGTTAAACACTTACATTATGTTTTAAATACTGCAAATTTATTTAAGGGTCCATATCACGTCTACTGCAAATTCCTTACTACTAAAACATTTCATTTTTCATAAAACTAAAATACCATTAAGGATTTCCTTATAATTATTAAACCAAAAGATACGACATTACTGATCTAGTCACTCCTTGTCACATTTATTTGTGATGGAAAACTATGTTATGGAAGATTGCCTCATATTAAAGTTTTTGTGGTTCTGAATAGTATGTATAAGTCTACTTCCTGTCTCTTTTTGCCTAGAGCATCCATTAATAGGGATAATTTAAATTCTATCTGCCTAAAGGCAGATTGTACAGAATATATTTGAAAAGCAATATGGTGTTTAAAATGTGCAGAATTTTCTGTGCTGTATCAAATCATACTTCTTCAGTTTCATTTTAAAATTGTTTACCAACCACTATATATAATGCAACAGTCTGAGAGCATGATCTTATGCAGAATGCAAGGCAATGAATAATGTGTGGAGTGGAAATTTATTAACTATTTTTGATACTCTAAAGGTTTTTTTCTCTAAACATTTCCATCTTGTAAGAAAGAATATTACATAAAAAGACATAAAAGTCAGAAAAGCTTTGATTCATATTTATGAAGATGACACTAAATTTGTCTGGGGATGGAACCAGTCAATACACTGAAGGTCATCCAGACACTGCCATCCAGAGGGGACTAGGCAAGTGGAGAAATTGGCTGAGAGAAACTTCATGAAGTTTGAAATCGTGTGCTGCATGTGAGCCAAACATAATACTGTGCAATCCCTGAGAATGAAGAAAAAGGGGATAAAAAAGAGAGGAATGACTCAAGGTCTTCCCCTATCCAAGCCATGGGCATCAACAAATATATCAAACATGTCATTGTTAAGTTCATAACCACATATGACAAAAGAAAAGCAAAATATTACAAAGTACAAAGTCCTGCGCATGGTTTGGGGCAATCCCCGGTATGAGTACAGGCTAGGGGATGAGGGGATTGATAGCAGCCCTGTGGAGAAGGACTTGAGGGAACTGGGGGATGAGAAGCTGCACATGTATTAAGAAGAGCGTGACCAGTCAGTCAAGGGAGGATCTCCTCCCTCTCTCTACTTTACCCTAGTGAGGCCACCTCTGAAGTCCTGTGTCCAGTTCTGGGCTCCTCAGCTCCAGAGAGACAGTGAACTTCTGGATAAAGTCCAGTGGATGGATACAAGGGTGATTAGGGTGCTGGAACATTTCTCTTAGGAGGAAAGACTGAGAGACCTGGGTCTGTTTATACTGGAGAAGATTAAGAGGGGATCTTATCAATACTTGTGTATCTAAAGGGCGGGTGTCAAAAGGATTGGGCCAGTCTCTATTCAGTGGTGGCTAGTGGTAGGATAAGGGGCACTGGGCACAGCCTAGAACACAGGAAGTTCCGCCTAACCTTAAGGAAAAACTTCTCCAAGGGTGATGGAGCACTGGAACAGGCAGCCCAGAGAGGTTGTGGAGACTTCTCTGGAGATTTTCAAAACCTGCCTGGATGTGTTCCTGTGCAACCTGCTTGAAGTGAATCTGCTTTGGCAGTGGGGTTGGACTAGATTATCTCCAGAGGTCCTTTCCAACCTCTACTATTCTGTGATCATTCTGTGATGAGCCAGCAATATGTGCACAGAGCTCAGAAGACTGGACTGCATAAAAAAAAGCACAGCCAGCAAGTTGAGTGAGGCGATTCTGTTGCTCTACGCTGCTCTGATGCGACCCGACCTGGAGTACTGTGTCTAGTGCTAGAGTCCCCAGCACAGGAAAGACATGGACCTGTTGGAGCAGGTCCGGAGGAGGGCCACAAAAATGATTAGAGGGCTGGAACACCTTCAGTGAAGAAATGCTGAGAAAGTTGGGTTTGTTTAGACCTGATTTGAAAATGTAGAAATAGTAGCTTGTGCAAATATCACATACTATGTCTCATTGGTATTTGGCTATATCAACTGAACCTGGATTGCAAAACTGCGGCTATTCCAGTTTAATCACAGGCTTTTAAAAGTGATTTGGCCAAACTGTGAAAATCTTTTTGGTTTAGCTTCCCATAAATAAAGCAGACAAAGCAAGCGTTCTCCGTGTTATAAAAGCTTTTGCAAGATAAGCATCAATGTATTCAGATACATTCTGAAAGTGTATTAGAAATCCTTATAAATTAATTAACTACCTTTAATAGAATAACTTGTTCATATAGAACACCAGGAAAAAAATATCCTTTAACCAAAATATACTGTTTTTTCCTCCAGAAATATTAAATAAAATATAATTATTTATTTTCTCTAAAAAA
This sequence comes from Coracias cyanogaster, assembly GCA_033124195.1. Taxonomy (NCBI): domain Eukaryota; kingdom Metazoa; phylum Chordata; class Aves; order Coraciiformes; family Coraciidae; genus Coracias; species Coracias cyanogaster. The sequence goes on along the minus strand of JAVSBS010020367.1, from coordinate 81,371 downwards.
TGTGCTATGATGTAGTCCTACTGACATTTCATTAAGAAAATGAGAAATGGAATATGAACTATCACATCGTAAAATGTTTGTTTGTTATGGGAAAAGTCTCAAACTTAAAGGAAGCTGGTACTAGAAATTTTAAAGATTCTTGAGCTTTTTCTTCTTTTTGTCTAATTTGCCATGTTTTCTTTTAAAAGATGTCAGGAGCCAAACTTCATTTGTTTCCTACTATAACTTATAATATAGAAATGTAGGTATAGTTTTCTTACTGAAAATACGGCAGTACTCCTTTCACTGGGAAGGCTTGAAACATAGCAAAAGAAAAAAAAGCCAAACAACAACAAAACACCAAAAAAAACCCAAAACAAATTAAAAGAAGTTTAAAACTTCTAATATGTGTAAATTCTTTCTAATTTTTAACACTATGTTTTGCTATTTTTTATTAAACATCAGGAGTGAATAAGAAACACAGAAAATGTTGACCCTTCCACAAACTGTTGACAAAGGAAAGTGCCAACCTATTTATTAGAGAAATAGGCAACAACAATGATATTCATATTTCTCATTTTTGTGAAAGGACAGTGGTCACAAACATTGATAATATATCCACAGCAAAATCACTTCAGTGATTAGAATAATATAATCTATTCAAAAGAGAATTCTAATACTGCAGTTATAAGGTAGGAAATATCAGTGTTGCTTATACCTCTATGCTTACATACAGTGATTGCAGACTGTAATCTTTCTGCAAGAGTCATGTGTGGCAGGGAGTCTATCTTTCCTCATGCAGGAAACTGATCAAAGAACTAGACATAGTTATTGTGGTCTGAGTACTATTTCAGAAGCTTTGTTACAGCAGACAAAACCAAGACGACTGAAGGAAGCCACAATGAGATTTTTAGAACCATGTTTTGCATATCCCAAAATTGCTGTTAAGGAAAAAAGAGTTGATATGTTGTTATTTTTGTTGGTTTGTTTAATGCTACATATAGCTGTTTTCCATGATCCATTTTTTTTGAATTTGAGGGACAGTGAGTGTTTTTATCTTCCCATCTTTTTGCAATTTCTCATCATAGACTTAATTCTAAATTGTTGACGACTCTAAGAGTTCTGATATTGATTTCTTTTGGAGAAGAACGAGCTTAGATTCTAATTTTGTGAAGGTAAAACACATTTTACTCTCAGAGTGTGAGTTAGAGTTTGCACAAAGAATGCTGATTCACACTATTGATCTTCAGCAACTTTCTCACCAAGAAACAGTAAACAGCAGATAAAAATGGCTGCAATGGCAACAGTTCAGTATTCCATCTAATATGATCTCCCATGTCTGACTATGGTCAGTACCCCACACAGAAGAGGAAAACAGAAAAAAAATCCCTGTAAGGACAGTTAGAAATGAAACAAATGGTCCTAGTTCGCTAGTGTTTAGTTTTCAGTCTCATCCTTAAGAGCTGCTTCTTTTTTTTTTCTTAACCTAATAAAACCAATATAAAATATATTTGCAAAAAAATTCTTGACAGCTTCACTTAATTTTTCATGTTGAAAATGACAAACAAAAAAAATGGGTGTGTGGGGGGAGGGGGTGTGTTTTTATATGATTTCAGGAGATTTAATTACGTACATAAAGATTATTAGTCTCATGCATGTAGAATAATTGCTCACTAGTGTTTAAGAACAGGAAATGCAGAGAAATAGCCTAGTGTTTTGCGAAGGATTATGTAGTGCATCTTTTAAATAAAGTAAATATTATTAGAATGATGGATAGATACTGTTACATTATTTAGTGTTTAGGTGTATGTGTTCATGTGTACTTCATAAACTGAGACTATCACTATTCTCTATGTGAATGATTTTGTATATAACCCAAATATTTATTCAGTACAGCTAATGTACAGACTGTTACTGGTTTATACAGATAGCAACTGTGCAATTCTGAATAAGTAATTTAAAAATATTTATTTAATTATATACATGCATATTTGCTGTGGATACAACTATCTTCCCACTGAAGAGTTCAAAGCACGTAGGAGAGAGTAGGGCAGAATAATTTAAAAACTGTAGGAAGTGTATCCTATTTTTATTAAAAGTTTGAGTTTCTTTAGTGTTACTTATGTATACGAAAGTGTGATTTTAATTAATTTGTAAAATATTTTTGCTATTTTCTCTTAAATAAGAAGGCAAGCCGATGTAGTGTAATTAGTTTCCTCTATTTTTTTAATAAACTTCAAGTGCAAGTTACTTGTACAACAAAGTGAATTAAATGCAGAGTGCATTTAGTAAGTGAACAAAAAGCCTGAAAGATCATTACATTTCATGTAACGTCTGCTATTATAAAGTATGTTTGTTGATTCCAGTTGCTAAGGTTTCTTCTGGCAAAGGGTGATAGACGTGTAGAAAGAGGAAAGAAAATATGTTGCAGGATTTAATTTTAAAAGTTTATGAATTCTAAGGGAAATTGAAAACTAAAATGACATTAACAGTCTGCTAAGCTAATGTACAGAAGGGAATTTATTATTAGCTTATTAATAATTATTCCTTCATTAAAGAAACAGCTAATAATTTTGCTTACATAATAAAAAGTCTAATAGGAATGAACTCCATTTTCTTCAACAATAATTCAGATGTCTTATTGGGACAAGGCTTTCAGCCCTTGGCCTCACAGTTTATTCACCAGGGAACCAATTATTGACTTGTAAAATGGAGCATCCTTACAATAAATTTTAAATAATTCATATCCTAATTTCATGTATATGCATCAAACTGAATCAGGTATGAGCATAAATTTTAATGAAAGGTGCAAGATTCTGTCCATAATAGTTCACCTCATAATAATTTCCAGGTTTCATTCTGCTTACATTTATTAGGCAGTGGAAAAATTTTCTACAGTGTTAATCACGGGTCATTGATTTTTAAGCTTTTAGTTCTTGTCTACTATTTTTATACACAGCAGAGGATGAGAATGTTTATAAAATCCTGTATAAACCTATTCATAAAGACCATAAAGAAGAAAAGGTGAGTCAAAATTCTGATAAGCATTAGTAAATCTTCATGTACATTACAAACCTCAAAAATGTCAACAGTTATTCAGTGGCTGTGCATGAGTGCTTATGTATAATGTTCAAAGACCGCAATTATGAGTAAAATTTTGCATCCACTTCATCTCATTCCACTATGAATCATGACTGTCATAAATATTGTGTACACTAAAAACAATCATTTGGTTAAAAGCAGCTTAGATTTCTCTTATGGGAAAAAAACTCCTCCCATCCAGCTATTTATTTAGTAATTTTTTTCCTTCCTCTATACCATTTAAAAACTAACTGAAAACAACTTTGATGCGGTTCATTATACCTACACATTCACTACTGAGCATTCAGATTCACTTAGTTCACAATTTATTTTATTGAAGTAGAAAATGGAAACAAAATTTTCTGGAGCTAGGAAATTGTGCGGTATTGTCCCTCTAGGCTCCTACTGTTACTCACAGAGAAGAGTGGTTTTGTGTCCACAGTAAGGAATGTGTAATGTTTTGCTTAAAAATGATTGATTAGACCCTTTTGTAAATCATATCATGCTGTAGAGAAACATTGCATGTAGTTCATCTTATTCAACAGTAGATAGCCCAAATGCAGAAGTCTCTCTGACCTTGTCAACATAGGCTCTTTTTTTAGTCAGTGTCAAGACAGAGTGATATCCTTCTGGCCTATTTTTTTATACAGTAAATCACATATGAGAAGATAATAATAAAATAGGCAGAAAAGCTGTAGGTTTATTTTGTTTTCTGTTCTCAAATCTGTTTGTAAGATACTTGACAACTCTTTCAGTCCAGAAACTCTAATGTTAGATGTGTATTTTTTTCAGATTAGAAAGTGTAATAGAGCTCCTGGTGGATCCATGCAGAAGCATGAAACTCACTTGTTACAACCAGTAAGTGATCCCAAGTCTGCTGGCATATATCAGCCTAGATGCGCAAAGAGATCCAGTAATGAATGTATCAGATTTCAAAGGTAAGGAGATGTGAAGTCAAGCAGACAGTGGAACAATAAAAGCATCCAGGTAAACAAATAGGTTGTAAGCAATGTAAAGAAATAGATCTAAGTAGAAAGACAAATTTATGTGGAAAATTCCAGAAGCTTCATCATTAATCTAAAAAATGAAGAAGTACAAAAAAAGAAAATTTTAAAATACCCAATACCAAAATGTTTTCGTCTCAGCTGGAAGAGCATTAATTTTAAACAAGGAAAGTCCTTAATGCTTTGTTCAAGTTCTGTTGTACTGTCATTGGACAGGTGGAGATGGAGACGTAGACTGCCAAAAACATCATAAATTGAAGGATTTAAAGAGTTTGTAATTACTTTAAAAATTAAGATTGAAAACAGAGGTCACAGAGGGACCTAAACAAACAACTGGGACAGATACAAACAAGCAAAAAGGTAAACACAACAGACAGATCGTAAGAGGTAAAAATTAAGAAAAAAAGTTTCATATACTTAACTTCAAGACTAACGTTTTAAAGGCATATAGGAAGAGTTCAGAACTATTCAACCAAAGGAAGATGGTTTGGAAAAAGCAGGCAGACTGGAAGGGTTAAGAATTGCATGGGATAACTTGCAGATATCTAGAATATGTTACTAGATGTATAATAGGAAAGGCCAGAGATAACGTGTCTTGAGATTAGGCTAACTGAACGGTGTGTGGAAGACTACAGGACATGACAGTTAACAATGTTAACTGATGAAATCACTGACAGAGCCATGCTTGTGACTGAACTGCAAAAGCAGTTGAGGGGAATTGTGTGAAACACAGACAAATATCAGAGGCAGCTGAAGGGGATTGCTGTGAGATCTTTGCAGAGAAGAGGCCAGTAGTGCTTGGTAACTCCAACAATAATGCCATGGGAAGTAAATATGACCTAGGTAATAGTAGCAGAAGTACTAAACGATATTAATGTAGAAAAAGTAATTAGGGTTGGGCTGTTTATTTGGAAGATGGTTATGGAAGAGAAAGGGAGGCACAAAAACAGCAAAAAGAGAGTCAAGAAATGGGAAAAAGTATAATAAAGTATGCACACTAGCTGACAAGGGTTATTGAGGAGTGCTGGCAGGCCCGTCCTGTCTTTTACTCAACCATGAGCAAATGATATGTGCAAATATCACAAACAAATGATGGTGAGAATAAGATTCCTCTTACTTAAATCTGACTATCCTATTCACATCTGATGACAAGGTGGATGACACTCTACCTGTGACTGTCTCTTCTTTCTGTCAGTCTACAGGAAGACTAAGCTACTTCAAGTGACAGTTTTTCAGATGCCTATTTTTTTGTGTGATTAGGTGAAATCAAAATGACAAGAATGCTGTTAGGAGGGAAGAAGCTGAGGTATAAATTCATCTTATTTAACCCCACATAAGACATCAAATATGCAGTTACAAAATAAGGACTCGTAAGGTGGCAGGGTGAATTTGATATAATGGAACTTAAGAAGAAAGAAAGGCTTTCAAGTACTGTTTAATAAAACCTTAAGGGACTATAAAATCTGCAGAGATTCTGTTCATTTTCCTCACAAGATTTATCTGGGGGTAGAAGAAGAATTTCACTAATTAAAAGCCAATGCACCTTCTGGGTCTCATAAGGAGGTCTGTATTAGTCAGTTTGAACTGTAATAAATTCTTCAAAGCCTCAGAAAAAGGTGGAAGTAGAAAAAAGCAGAGAAGGATCTTCAGGATCACTGATGCTTATTGGCATGTATGCTGGGAGTCTGCATTTTTATTTTGGGTATTAATGTTGCTGTTATTTTATCACAGTACAGTGACAATTGTTAGCCAAAAAAAAAAAGAAGAAAAGCAAGAAGAACTGCTATATGTCAGGGTTTCAACATATAAAGCTGTGAAAAAGTCCATAGAAAATTAAATTATGTTAACCTATGTTCAAGTTCTTTCATACTTCTTGATTTCTATTTTCTTTTAAACTTACTGTTTCAATGACAATCTGTAAAATAAAATTAAAAATGAAAAATCTCCTAAGAAAAGTAGAAAGAAAATACTGATAACCATGTCATTTTTTTTTTAAGAAAAACAAAAAAAAAAGTCATAGAAAATAAAAATAATTAATGCTTTATATTTGTTCTCTTTACATTTGTTTTTGGAAAGCAGCTTCATCAAAGTTTCACATTTCATTTGTAAATGATCTAATTATCCAATATGGAAAAATTCTAATTACTTTTAATGTAATTATCTGTCACCTAAGATGTAGGATTTATGATACACTGAGTGAAACAGCAAGTTTTAAGAGAGGAAATAACATTTTTGAAATCAAATATATATGAGAGTTTGGTAAGGTGGAAAGGAAAGCTACGAAAGGACAGACCTTCAAGAGCTTTTGCTTTTTGTTTTCAAAATCAGAGTATTTTCCAGTCTAAAAGTCATCCTTTGAAGAACACTTCAAGAATATTTGTGCATATTTAATAATCCGTGTGTGAAAATTTATCAGCGTTTTTAAATAGGTTATCTAGAAATCAAAATTATAACATCTGCAGCTGAAATACGTAAATTCAGGATAATGTGATGTCTGTAAAATTGCTAAAGATGTTGTTAGCTAATTACACAGCCCAAGTCACTGTCAAAAGCTTATAATTTTTAAAATGTATTTTGGCAAATACATTTCTAATATTTTAGCACTACAAAACTTTAAAAGTTTTTTGTGGGAGCCCACAGCTGGCCTGAGGATTTAGCAGCTAACTTTGAGCAGCAGATTATGTTTTCCTAAAGCAACCTTGAGCAACAGACGATGTTATGATATTCTCTTAGAACGGCAGCTGAGAAGCTCTTAGGTTAGGCAGTCTCAGAAAGCGAAAAGCGATAAGAAGCTTGGCAAACACATTCCACTGCGGAAACCTAGCAAATGATGAGCACATCAGTGGGAAGTCAGACACCTTGATCACTGACCAATTAGCATCTTCAAAGAAGTAAAAGGACACCATTTTGTTCGAATTGCTTTTAGCAGCCTTCTGATAGACAGCACTAGTGGTCAACCCCTAGGGGCTTGGAGTGAATAAAACGCAGCCATTTCTGTTAATAAACGTCTTCAGTTGTAACTCTCATAGAGTCATCCTGAAGCCAGTTTCTTTCCCATTTGTTCAGTACCAACAGTTTTTTGCATTTTTTCTTAAGGACAGTGATAAGTGAGAATAGCTTTTTCCCATATTTCCTTCTTGGGCACCGTTTAAATACATTAAGAAGTTATTTTCTTGTGCTTCTGAACTTCTGAGCTGGAATCAGGAACACACACCTTTGGAGGAAAAAAGGTAAGCTAGTCAGTCAAGTAATAATATGCAAGCACAAATTCTAAAAGTATTTGAATTTATATTCAGAAAAAGGATAAATTGAATGCTTTCCCTCTCTACTCAGCACTAGGGAGGCCACACTTTGAGTACTTTGTTCAGTTTTGGGTCTCTTACTACAAGAAGGACGTTGAGGTGCTGGAGAGGGTCCAGAGAAGGGCAGCTAAGCTGGTGGAAGGCCTAGAGCATAAGTCTTACAAGGAGTGGCTGAGGGTACTGGGGGTATTTAATATGAAGAAAAGGAGGCTGAGGGGAGACCTTACTGCTCCTTATAACTACCTGAAAGGAGTTATGACTTACAAATAACAAGCGATAGAAGAAGAGGAAATGGCCTCAAGTTTCACCAGGGGAGGTTTATGTTCGATTTTAGGAGAAATTTCTTCACTTTATCAAGCAGTGGAACAGGCTGCCCAGGGAAGTGGTTGAATTCCTGGACGTGTTTAAAATTTGTGTAGATGTGGTGCTTAGGGACATGGTTTAGCAGTGGACTTGGTAGAGATAGGTTGATGGTTGGACTTGATGGTCTTGCAGGTCTTTTCCAACCTAAATAATTCTATGATTCTATGATTCTGGTGATATGACTACAAAGACAGATGAGGCTGATGGTTTCTGATCCTCATCAGTAACATCTTAAAGCAGCAGATGCTTAATAGAGAAATAAGGAATGTTTTTGCTTCATTCTTATTGGCTCAAAGCTGTTTTCTTTTCTAATTATGTACGAATAGCAAGTAGATAATTTTCTGTGTGTCTTGCTTCTTTATAGTGATAAAGTATCTCAGGGGCTGCAACATGCAATGCAATGCCCAGAAAATCTGTATGTTGATTGGACTTTCTTCTCTGAAATGAACATGAATGTACAAGTCATTTTATTTTGATTAAAAAAAAAATCACCAAGGTAATGAAACACTGATACTATCTTTTCTTCATTTGATGCAATCAATCCATTCTAGAAAGAACTGTTTCATTTTAATACAAACAGAAAACTGAACACCTCTTGGGCATAACTATATTGTATAAATGCACCTCATCAAAGTTCAAGGACAACAAAGCAAGCAAAGTTATATAAACAGAGGACAGGACCTGGGTTCTATGGCTCAGCCCAATAAAGTCAATGGAGCAATGTCTATTTAAATCTGGAGATAACCTGTCCCAAAACCATAATTTTATTACTTCTAAAAAACTCTAATTTATCTATTTTTCTCAATTAATTGTGATATGTTTTGTTTAAAATATATCTATCTTAAAAATAAATTGTTATATGTACCGTATACATTTTAAGGGACATATTTCATGAGACAAAAATGTTCAGAACAAGAAACATGGAACAACAGGGAAATAACTGAAAAGCTTTGGGGATCAAAGTTTATATGAGAAAACCGTACAGAAAGATTTTTGTCATTCATTAAGCCAGTGAAAAAGCACAAATTACAACAGAACAATATCTTCTATTGTTTTTCATATAATTACTGCCTAAAGGAGGTAAGGGTATACAGAAAGAGAGTGTATGCTCCTCTAAGAATATCTAGTCAAAGAAGCCATAAACCAGAACATGCAGAGACAGACCTGACTGACAAATGATAAGAGAGGTCATGATAAGAACAAACCTGGTCAGCTGCACTAATTGGTAAGGGTATGCAGAGTGTGAAAATATTTATTTCAGTTGGGAGGATAAGGAAAGGGAGACAGACACACATATAGATATAAAACCTGGGCAATTAACATTAACAAAGATGGCAACCAGAAACAAACCTGGTCAGTCACAGTAACTAATGAGCACTCAAGAAATTGCAGGCAAATGGCGACTTGCATCAGATAAGGGTGCAGACCTGAAGGTCCAGGATGTTGGAGGGGGCTGGTGTGACTATGCCAACTGATGAGGCCATAAACAGAGGAAGAGGCAGCAGGAAGGAAAAAAAGGAGGAATAGACAGAAAAGAGTATAAAATGTGGCTGCTCAATACACCTGTCTGGCTGAGCCCTCCTTATCATCACAGTTTCTCCTGTCTTCTTATATCTTCTCCTTAAATCTTTGCTTAACTCTGTGTATGCATTATGTCACTCTTTATTTTTTTTGTGTGTGTGCACGTGTGCTGCAAGGACTCAGTGCCAGTTGGTGGGGTGACTGGTTGGAGGGGACTGGGTGCCAGGTCCTGAAGTCAGATTGGCAGTGTGAATGCCCCTGTACTGGAGCCAGTGGGGTCTCAGCATCAGCTACTGGAGACAGTGTGGTCTTTAACCTCCAGCCACTGTGGCAGGAACAGGTTGTGTTCCCCAGACCAGTTACTGGGTGGACCAGAATGGGTGAGGTAAATGATGGGCTCAGCACCAGCAGCTGAAGCTGGACCACAGGTCACAGACTATGTGCCTGGCGCTGGCTGATGGGGGCAAGTGTCTGTACCTTCCCCAAACTGGGTGTGCATGGGGTGTGCCTGTCTGTTCGCTGGCAAACTCCAAGCTGGAGAGTAGGGGGCATCAGTTTCAGGCAGGGATATCAGGCAGGCTGAGTACCTATACTGGTATTTGGAGGTACCCACAAGTGTGAGGAGCCTGTAGGATGAGTGTGTGAGTGCTGCATGTTTGCTGTGAGCACCCTGCTGAAACAGCCAGCATGTTGGGGACCTGTGGGGCAGGAGGTAAGAGGATCCAGGATCCGGGTAAGGGTCCTGGGGGGGTAGAGGGGCCGTGATAGATCTTGCAAGATTCACAAATGTGCCTAGCTTGTGAATCTGGATACTGTGGTGTGAGTGCTGCACTAGTGACCTTCTGCTTCTTCTAGCCCAAGAGGAGGAGGGAACTTGTCTGTTTGGGTTTGTGTCTGATAGGAGTCCTGTACTTGTGTGCTGTTGAAGGCAGAGTCTTTTCTGTGGCCATCTGTGTGACCAGCTGTGTCAGTGTCCTCTGTGTGTGTGTGTGAATAAAAAAAAAGTAAGTAATCTTCCAGTAAGATAGCAAGCATAAGTGTAAGGAAGAGTTCACAGTGGAAGTGTCAAGAGAGTAACTGTCATGTTGAAAGGTTGTTAACATGGTGAAAAAGAAAAATAAAGTCGATTTCAAGACTGATACATAAATAACTGACAACATCAGATTTTTTCCAAACTCATCTTGAAAAGATTTTCCCCATTAGTCTGAATATTATGTCCCATCTAAGAAAGATTCCACCTTTGAGTTAGTCTTGCAGAAGTGAAAAGAGCTGTCTGGTGACAGACTGTCAAAGAAAGGATGAAGGAAGAATTTATTCCAGAGAGTATTCCCAAGCAATCTCTTCTGGATGTCTCAATGGAAAAAATAAAATTTTCCTCAATGCTTGAAGTTAATTACTACATGTGTTTTTTTTTTCAAAATCATGAAAATAGGGAGACAGGTAAGTTAGGGAAAAAGATAACATGGGTATAAACTTTTCAAAGAGAGGGAGAACCCTGCTTGTAATAGTTTTTTGTATGTATTCTAAAGCATGCAAAACCTGCCAGAAACTGTGCACAATGATACCAACACGTATAATGTCATATATACGTTAAGTTTATCCTGTGATTACAAAACTCATTAAAGCTTTTTGTTTCCAATGACAGAGAAATGTGTTTCATTAGCTTGATGAACTTGATGACTATTTGCTCTGAAGAAAAGCATCTCTTATCTAATAATTTAGGATTTTAGCTTTATTTTTGTTCAATTTTGAATGCTATATAATAGTTGCATAATTTATGCAGTGTCCCTTCCTCAACTCCTTTGCACAGACATACAGATACAAATCACAGTATACAAAATGTTGAAAAAGCAAAATGCACAAAAATGATAAAAATTAATTATTTCAGTGTCTTTTAATGTAATATGAAATTAAGTTCCAGTATTATTTTTGGATCTTGGATTTTGTTTCATTACTCTCTAAAGGAAACTTTTCAGCATTTCATGTAATCATTTGAAAAAATAATACAGCTTGTTGCAGGAAAGTGGCAAAAAAAACAAAAAGGATTGCTTTGCAACACGGTTATTAACTTATATAGAAAATAACATAAAAGTGAGAGACCGACTCAATAGACACATCTATAGTTACATTAGAATGGAAAATAGAGGCTTTGAAGGAGAAAATGTAAAAGAAGAATTTCCCTAGGAAAAAATGACTGCTCTAGAGAAGGTGGTTAGTCACCCTTCTACTGTCCTAATAAGACACACTGAAGGAACAGTACCCCTCTTTCAGAACATAGGATAAAAACGCACAGTACAAACTAATGTCTTAAAGGATGGCAGCGATTTGGTTTTTTTTGAGCAAATGCTCGGTATCTCACAGTCAATATACTGGTGATAATCAAGGCAAAAAGGTAATTATTAAATTAATTACAAGAAAGGCCTGGATATATATTAAAGTAACAAAAAAGACTAAACAAACTCAAAACAATTATAAAACCAAAAAGTAGTCATATTTAGTTATATATCTTCAGCTGAAGTTCATATTTGAAATATTTTTATTGATAATAGATTTCTCAAGGAATACTCCCCAGTAGACAGTGCATTTTCAGTGAAATAGATTTTCTAGCTTAATTGAAATGAGAATACAGAAAATACCTCTAAAAAAATCAGTTAGGCTTTCTTCCATGAAGACACTAAACTCATGCTCTTTAATATATGACAATTATGAAACAAAATTGATACAATGAACTATTTATTCTATAGTATATTTAAAATTGAATCTATTGCTATGTTATAGGAGTATTGCATTTTTACTTTTACAGAATATTTTGTATGTCATAATCTTTCTATATGTAAGTACAGGTATGAAGAGATATGTTTCAAGTTACTACTTTCCATTAAAAATGAAATTTTGATGTATTGTCACTTTCAGAATGAAAATAATTTGGACATCTTGTGATCTCCAGTGGAATATAACATTCTGCTGTTATTTGAGCATATCCAACAGCACATAACTTTTTTTTCTCACAAAGGTCTACTGGGAGAAGAAAGTGAATTTGTATTCTCATTTATATATGTGTTACCTTTTCTACTTGGTTTCATTCCTGAACTAAACATAACCCTGCTGATATTTTAATGTGCCAAGTAAGCCTATAGTTCTCAAAAACATAAAGTAGAAAAGCAAATGCTATTATTCTGTAAATGTTTCCATCAGTTACAGTTTGGAGTTTTTTCTTTATTGTTTATTGGAACTCTCCTTGTGGTGGATGCAGAAAACCACAGGAGGAAGCAAGGAGATTTTTAAGTACCTAAATAAGGGAGTAATGGATACAGGATTAAAAACTTGGAATATAGAGTAATAATTGAGGATTAGATGAAGATTGGTTTTACTTTTTCCCTCCCTCAAAATTCAAATGAAATAATTTTTTGTTATGTCCCAGTTTAAAAAAATCAGAGGCATTTGAAGGATGAAACCTCAATTAACCATATGAAAATGTTTAGACATGTACATGAATGTTTACAAATGTTATTTAGATTTATATGTCACTCATTGTAATACAAACAAAATAAGTTTCTAAAATTTAGGATTAAAATAGTAATATAATTTTGTAAGTGCTCCAGCTGAATAAAGTGTTGGCTATTTGGTTATTTGGTGATGTTGACAATTTAAATCAAAATTATCTAACTGGAAGCATAAATTTATTATTGTGCAATTAACAATGTCCAATTTTAATTGTATACTTGTGTAGTGAGCAAATGAAATTGAAACATACTTTAATAATACTATGTTAGCTTTAATGGTAAAATTAAGTTCTCAAAAATTACTTGTTTTTCTTTGTATTAGATATGTTCTTTATAGTATTTGACTAGCTTAGGTGAGATCTTTTACACTTCTGTCCGAAATCACCTTAAAAAATTCCATTTATATGCATCTCACCAATAGTTTCATTATAAAACAACCTGAAAAAAAGAAAGAAAAAAATCTGTATTTGCTACAGTATCTTTTCCTTTGACATTTACAGAAGGCTTCTCTCATGAAATTGGTTCCTGAAATTTCAGAGAAAATGGAGAGAAAGGTCACTTATTGTAGTAAAATGACTGGGAAGTTTAGTGAAGATGGCCATTGTAATCATAAAGAAAGTATTTTTAAAGTTTTTGAAACAATATTGATTTACATCAACAGTAAGTATATGTTAATCTATTTAAAACATTGGTACACAATATTTTATCATTTATATAACATATCCTCGGCTTACATGACTACAAGTGTTATTAGAAGTGATAAAGTTATCAGTCACTTTTAAAATCTGGCATTTAATTTGTCCAGGACTCTACAGGAAAAAAAAAAAAAAAAGGGTAGACTGTTTTCAAGAAATAAGGTGCACTGCCCTTTGATTCTGTTATCTTTCATTACATATAGCTAAAAGGCATGAAAGGGAATAAAGTCATTGCTTCTTTACAACGGCAGAACCCCACAGCCTGACATGGATGGAGATTTTAATTTTATTTTTTCTCTGAAAAGAAAATTAGAGGCATATGTTTTCAGTCAAATATTTAATGCAAACAATTTCAACATGATGGAATATATATTGTCATTCTATGTGAATAATTCAGAAAGTGGCTAAAGAGATGAATGTGACTTGCTATGTTATGAAAAAATATACCGTAATATGCCTTTTAAAAATCCACTAGGTAATGTAGCAGACAGAGGCAACTATGGTAAAACACAGGTTTTGAAACAAAATATAAATAGACATGTAAATTGTCTTCCTTATATTAAGTACTTCCTCATTGCTGCTCACATGATAGACATGATAATTATATTACTCACTGACCTGTCACCCCACTTCAAGTCCCAGGTACTTCATGGAGTAGGAAATCACTGATCTTGAATTTTCAACAGTGTCTATATTTCTATCCCTGAGTATTTGTAAGTTTCTACTGTACATTGGCAACACTGCTATGTTATTTTGCCTAAAATTTCACCTCTTCACTAACATTATTGGGGTGACACCATCTGAGGTCAAATGCTGGGATGTACTCAACCCCTTATAGGCTCCAAAGGAGGTCAAGGCTTAAGCTGTAGCTGGGCCAAGAGTTCTTCTGGTTTCAGGTTGTTCTCCAGAAACCCACAAAGGAGCAGACTGACACAATGAGCATTGGTGCACGTGGGTTTGGAGCATGGATCATGAGATTCACACATGAATAGTGACTGGCTTTTCCAAGACTCACTTATCAAGGAGCAAAGAAAGTTATGGGTACAATGAGTCTCATGCATATCTTTGCTGTTGCATGTTATTTGACTACAAGCCAACCACTTTATTGCATAAATATGACATCTTAGTGAGCCTTCTTTGAGCTCTCCATGATGGGCAGTGTGGCAATCTCCTTGAGTTGGGATACCTCTCAAGGTTGCTTCTCGAGGCAGAGAGAACTTTTACCAATAGCATATCTTTGGTAAGCAACCAATATTGCACATAATTTTGTGGTATGATAACAGTGATATGTGTCTTGGCGAATCTAATTTGCGC
>JAVSBS010020367.1:52059-66509 GCA_033124195.1 Coracias cyanogaster | reverse complement strand
TCATTGTTGAAATGATTGTGCTGTATAGTAATAAAGTGAACCTTGCCATCAAACTTTAACTCACACTTTTACAGTATCATATTAAAACCACTTTTGCTGATACCTTTAACTGTGGTCCTTTCAGCCATCTAAACAACATTCACAGCAAATACTCATAAGCCTTTCAATGTAAGAGTGGCTGTTGTTACTCTCAGGATCTCCCCTGACAGTTTCATTGGTGTCTGAATGAATGAGCAGCATGGAATGGTAGCCTGAGGGATGACAAGCCTCAGCAGTCTCTTTCATATCTTCCCTGGTCAGAGTCCCCAGAAAGGAATACATATTCCTAGACAGCAAGTCAGGCAGGTAGATGCGAGTCTCCATCACTGCAGCTGGGAGATTCCCATAGTCATCACCCACCGCATCCCCTTGGTACAGATATACAGTTCAGGTGTGTGCTACTGTGGGGTCTCCCCAGGCAGAGCTTTCTCCCGTGTGTGGTCCAGGGCATTGAACTATGCTGTAGTTCCAGGTCTCTGGGTGGAGAAGCAGCCATCCTCTAGATGCCAAAAGTCGCATGCTCCCAGCCTTCTCCAAAGTGGCAAGTGAACACTCCCCTTGATATTAGCAACACTATGTTAGTTTGCATAACCTGCCCTAACATGCTTACCTTTCAGCTCAGAAGGTTTTTCTTCATAATCCTTCATCTGCCATTAGAACCCTTACAAGTTAGTAACACCCTTTTTCTTCTCTTTGTGATTCTACATAGAGTTCCAACATAAAAGACACTGTGGAAAGACTTTATATTCCCCTGAATGCCAAAAACAAGAACAAAATATCATCATGCCAGACTGAAGCACATGTAGATGCTTTGTGTATCCCCTGTTCAGCAAACACTAGTTTTGTTTACGTTTCTCCGTAGAATATTGATGCTGTTAACACAAAAGGAAATATTTCTGTAGGTCTGGTTATGTGGAATACTGTCTCTATACCTTTCTACCTCAGTGACTTTCCAGTTGATTTCAGGTGTTGGTGGACTGCATTTTTCTATTAAGATACCTCTAGAAATTTCTCTGTCTCTGCTATTGCTTACCTCCATAATTGCCTTATTTATCTGTGGAACACAATGAATCTCAGTGTGAAATACATGATGATATAGAATATGAAGTGCTGCAATAACATGGACTGCCCAGGGAAAAAGGACTGCAAAGAGGGAAAAAAATACCCCTTTCTTTCAGAAATGATGTTTTTGGAGGTATATTTGCAGCTCCCAGTGCTCCATCCCTGAAGTCAGAAATTGAAACAATAAAAACATTCAAATTCACATTGTTCAAAATGAATCCTAAAACAATATGAGTTGGGTAACCTCATCGGGCCAATATACTCATATTGCCTTTGATTTCACTGGCGCTCCATTGATTTACAATTTACTATTGTACCTGTAAGATTTTCGAAGTCATTTCTCAAAGTAGTATCCAACAACTTGTAAGCCTTACATACTTTATTCTTAGAAGATTGCAGGTACATGTGTTGTGTTGAAATATGTTCCAGTGTACAAAACCGTATTCTGAATTGACAAGAAGTTTTCACTATTAAATCATCAACTTAATATTCATATAATCCAAAATGACAATGTTTTCTTTAAAATATAAATTAAAGATAATTCCTTAGCTAGATCTGAAAAAATATTTCTGCAGAAAAAAATACACTGTTTACTTTCCAGCCCAGTTCTTCAGGGTCTGGTCTGTTTTATTTAATGTTTTAATTTACATAGTGTGTGTTGTATCAATTTCATGTTCTTCCTTTTTGAATTTTTGTTTTAGGTCAAATTGTTATGTGAAAATGTTTCCAGTGATTTGAAGAAGTTTATTATACCAGTATCATTATTTTTATTAATGGGATTGTTAATGTAATGAAAAATGACACTAGGTTAGTGTAAGAAGTTCTATTTATTATAAATTGTATTGATTGTCACCAGATATGCTTCCAGCGCTTAAATTTTATTTTTTTATTAACAAATTCAGTATCAGAAGTCCATTTTTTCCCGAGGAATCAACACTAATTTGACAAACTTAATTACTTGAACTATCTTATTAATGCTTTAAAATATCAGGTTTCCTACTGTCTGCCCAACATGTTTTATTTGTTCCCATTTTCCTTCCCCTCCTTCATTAACTTGGGAACTTCTATAAGTTTTTGTGAACAATTAAACAGTCAGCATTCAGAATCCAGACAAGGACTGGTGCATTAAGAATTTCTAAACTCCCTCTTGAGCTGATAATTTCAAAAGAAAATCTGACTTGTCTATTGTTTAACACGCTACTCAGCCATTAATATAACAGGTAAACTTCTGATACATAATCTAGTGCTTTCAGACATACACAATATAAATATTACTGGGACCTTTCCTTTACATATGTTCTTGGTATCATATATACCCTTTAAACCTACAAGACAAATTTAAATGAATGATAAACATATGTCTCTGTAGAACTAAGAACCACAACATCATTTTCAGTTGTCTTTGTTCTTCGTTACTCACTAAGCAAACTTGGCTTACTTAATATAGCAAGATAAAGTTATTTTTTTATATTAGTTGAATGTTTCTACATCAGTGGTTTTTAATTATAAAACGACTTTTCCCATAGGTTAAAAATGACATTATTACTACACAGTTTTGTCTCACGGAAGTGTGAAATCCTTATATTATTTATCAGTTCTAATCTTCAACCCTGATATTAGATCACAAACCAAGAACTATGGAACTTATTTTAAGTTTTAAAGACAGAACCTTCACATGTGAAGGAATGGCAAGGTCAGGCAGGAATTCAGGAGCCAAGGGTGAGGGAAGCCAGCAGAGCAGAAGCTCACTGAGGGGTACAATCCCATGGTGTCCAAGCAGAAGAAAAGGGCTGAGTCAGGAATAGTGACCAGGGTGCCTGATGGCCAAGCAAGTCCTCAGTGATCAGGCAGCCATAAGGCCATGCAGCAAGTCTGTGCCCTTGGGCCAGGGCCAGGGCAGCTGCAGCCTACTCCAGTCATGACCCAGAGCAAATACCTTCATGGAAATGCTGCTCCCACATGAAGCAGAGAAGGTGAGAAGATGCCAGACAGGTTTGCTGCAGCTCCTTCTCATCCAGCCCTTCTCAATCACATGATCATGGTTCCACAGCTGCACTGTATCAAGCAGCCTTGAGCACTGATTAACAAACACTTGGGGAACATGGTGTGCAAAAGGCCCAGCACGGGGATCTGGCTCTTACCATTGGCTAGTTTTGGAAGGAAGGTAAGATTTAATGTGAGCACATTTTTCAAGAATATTGCATTGTACAGTATAATACAATGTGACAAAGCTACATGACAAGGTGCTAGCTCCCTGCCAAAATATATTCAACACAAAGCTGTTTGCAACTCAGGAAAGCTTCTGTCAATTCATATATTCAAACTGAAGGTATCATGGGATCCTTATTGGTATACAAATGTATTGCACCTGTTCTTTTAACAGATACAGATGAGAACAGTGGGATGCTGGCTTTTTAATGAAGAGCAGAAGGCACTTAACTTTTCCTGTGCAAATAACAAACTACAGGATTTGTCTTAAGATTTAATATACAATTTAAGATTAAAAAACAAACAAACAAACAAGGAAAATCTTTACTATACCATAAAAGTAGTTTCCTTTAAGTAAAACATTTATTTTCAGCCAGTGAACACTGATTATTTTCATCTTCCTAAAAGCATAAAAAACCACTTGCCACATCATAATATTAAGGAGTCATACACTGAAACATCTCTCTCACTAAAGGGAACACAGCAAACAGTAACATATACAAATAAGAAAAAAAAACCCAGTATGCAAGACCAGCAAACACTATGACAACAGGAAAAATGGAATGTCAAGTTTTAGGGTTAAGGCTGCTCACTAGACCTACAACAGACACTCTCTGTCAACCCCTCTCCCACCCCAAAGGGGAAGAGTAAGGGAATAAGGGAGAGATACTTATGTGTCTCTGTTAACCCCTCTCCCCTCTAAATGATAATAGAACAGGAATAGAAGAGAGAGACTTATGGATTAGAAAAGAAATCTAAACAACCTTGATGAAAATAATAATAATAAAATGGGATATTTACAAAAAAATACAAAACCAGTATTGAACCCAGCCCCTCCTGATGGTAATTACGTCACTGTCACCACTGATGCTGTGGAGCAGGCACTGGGGAAATCCTGGCCTGGACTCAATGGCAGCACAAAGGAATCAGATTCAGGAGCTGGATTCTGGAACTGGATTTAAGAACACACTGATCAGGTTTGAAGGCAGAACAGACAGACATGTTCTCAGATGCCAGCCATTGAGGAAGAGAGCTTGACCCTTGTTATCTCTCAGCTTTCTACTGAATATGAAGAATATGGGATGAATACCTCATTGGTCAGTTTAGGGTCACCTGTCCTGGCTGCTTATCCCTGCAGGTGCAGCCTTTCACATTCTGCATGCCAATGTGGTACACAAGATTTAGCAGTGACCTTGATCTGCATATGAACTCTTGGTGGAAACTAGAAACATCAGGCATTATCACTGCTTGAAGCAGACACTGTCTTTGAAAATATGCTGTTATCTTCAGAAAGTGCAGTTACTTAAAAGTGACTTAGCTGAAAAGTAAAATCACTGAGCAGAATTAGTTCTAACTCATACCAGGACGTAGCACAGAGTAGATTTTTCCCTAGTTGTATTACTCTGTATAATTTATATTTATATTTAAGTATTTATGTTATCCTTCCTTTGGTTTTTGCCATCTCAGATAGAGGTCATTCCTCATGACATGTCCATTTGAGAAATTAGGTCATTCTTCATGACCTCTCCTTTTCCCTTTCTAGAATTTTACAGAAGGCACTGACATGTCTTTCACCTCTGTAGAGGTACTACTCAATTTTTACTGCTAGAAAAATTATATATTAAGAAAAGTAGATAAACATTTTGAAAAATTTATTCAGGTTTTGAAGCTCTATCTTTCCTAGGCTTTTGGTTGTTCATTGAATTTGAAGTGTTGCACAAAGTTTTGAGCAACCGGCCTGAATTCAGTGTCAACTATGCTTTGAGCAGGAGGTTCAACTCTAGAAGGCTCCTTGGTTCCCTTCAAACTTGACTTATTCTATGATTTAAGAATTCCAAAAACATTTTTCATCATCATTGCTGTTTGTTTGGAATCCAATTAATTAATCTTTTCTGTGACCATTTTAAGGTTACGAAAATAATGAAATGTTTTAAAACACTTTAAAATGGGTGCTTATTTTCTAAAGGGAGAAAATTATAGAGAGGCTGTTACCAAGTTTTTTTTATTTTCCTATTACTGTGTTTTGCTGTCCTGACATTTCTGAAACCTTGCTTGCAGATACAAGTTTACATATGTTATTTTTCCCACTAGAATTATTTTTAAATGGATACAGAAATATACTAAAAATTAAAAGACAGGTTTTCCATACAAGGAAAAGTGGCATCCTGAATATTTATTTATCCTGTAATTTGGATTTCTCTTTGCTACTTTGAAATCAGTATCATTATGGATTAGGTTCAGCTGGAAAAAAACTTCTCACATACAATTTCATTATTTAATTTGTTCCTGTTTCTGTTGGTAGAATTTGTTACAAAACTCTTCAAATATGTTTGCCTTTACTTGAAAAATGTTTTGTGTGAAAGAACAAAACAAAACACAAAACAAACACCCCATGGCTTGCTAGTTAACTATCCCTCTTATGTGTTCTATATTCAAGAGCTGATGTTCCAGCTGTGTAATTTAATAAATCTTTCCACCTGAAATGATGTATGTAATTAAATGAATCCCAGCTACATGTTTGACATTTGAACACTCAGATGAACAAACATTCTCTTTCACAAGTATTTGCAAACAAAAATCAGAAGAGGTTGCAAAGCCAGTCAAAATGAAAAGAAAATAAATCTAGCCATATTGAGGACTATAAAAGTCACAGTATATTGGAAGATACATCTCTGTGTGGGGTTCTTAAAACATAAAATTAGAATAGGAACATAATTAGAGTCCATATTATGTATACATCATTTTTTCCTTTGTCTAGTAGAGGCCAGTGGGTTACAATGGAGGAAGGTTGGGAAATTTAGAAAGATGTGTAAGGCAGAATAAGGAAAGAGTGTGGTATTTAGGTACCATTGGGTGATGAGTATCTGAAAGCACCACTGAGGCATATGAGGCCTGGACTACAATTGCTCATCTTGAAATTACTAGATTAACCCAGCATTTGCTTACAATCAAAGAAGAACTAGTCAGCTTCACAACCTTGTTGCAGATTCGAAGGTGGAGACCAGAGCAGAAGTCCCAGTAGCAGCCATTAACTAGCCTTAGATAAAGAAGTTGTGCTGGGACTTGGTAACTTTCAAGACTTGCACTAACAGTCTAATTCAGCAACCAATAGTGAAGACAATCACCCCTTGTGGTGGAACTCCATACCTGGACTTTGAGCTCCACCCTGAAAATGAAGCCCAAAGCAGAAAAACTCTGCAATGGGACGAGGACTTAATTATGCTCAGTGGTCAGAGTTAATGACTGGTTCCCCTGGATCCAAGGTTCTGGGCCAATCCAGATCAGCTGAGGAGGCAATTAGAGCTTGGGGGTGGTGTGAAAGTGTGAGACTGTGTATATCTGTTAGGATGGAAAGCTTAAACTAGAAATCATTCTCCACACTCTACTCACTCAGTTTAGTAAGCAAATGTTAGATTAAATGTCACGGTTCTTGCTATTACTCCACCCACAATTTCGATGTGACATTAGGAATGCATTTCAGGGACTATTAAGATCTGGAGATTTTAGGTCACGTACAGTACATAATAGAATTAGATGCTGTGTCCTAGCAGTGGACAAGTGTAACAAGAGGAAAATACCCCATAAAACTATTTCCCTTTATCCTTTGCCATAAATATTACAGAGACGGGACTTTTTGATCAAGTAGGTTATTTCAACTATATACAGAATTAAAATAAAACAAAAATTCTGAGGAAAAAAAGACAAAACATAAACCTAGGTGTTTAAAAGAATAGGCACAAACTGAATGAGAGAATTATTGAAAGAAGATAATAAAATAGTCTGATTAAGTCAAAATACCACGTATGGCATTGGGAATTGCAATGTCAATCACATCTAAACAATTTTAAAGGAAGGAAGGTAGCAACAATAAAATTCTTTCTAATTTGAGAAGAGATGTTAAATTCTATCAAATGAAAAACCCCAAACAAAAAGTAAATAGAACTTCCTGGTGCCTAATAAAGAAGGTCTGAATACTCATTAGTTCTATGTATGGAAGTTTAAGTTTTTATGTAATTTTCTCAATAAAGTGAAATAAACTTAGAGATTCTATTACAACTTTTATTTTATATACCACCATCATAAGAGACACTGATGACAAAAAAAAAAAATTATATTAATCTAGCCACAGATATTTAACACCTGGAAATAAGAGTAACTTGTAGCAAACAAATTTCTAAATAGGAAATGGTAATTTGAAAAGTACATATCTTTAAGCAGTTACAAACTATTTTTTTTGGGAAAAGTAATGTTCAGTTTATATTTTTTACTGGCTATTTTTCTCTCTTGATATTTTAATAACACTTTTACATTAACATAAACAGTTTTTATAGATTAAAAATTGTTGTCTGTCCTTTTCATGATCTGGCTTGAAGTTTTTCTTTAAGGTAGGCATGTAACATATATAAGAAAGTGTTACAAGAAACACCGAATTTTGTTTTGAAGCTCCCTAAGTAAACTAATTAGAATCCAATTTGGTTTAAAATGATTATGCATATCATCATTAAACATGGAAGCAGCTAAATAACTAATTTTCATTGTAAACCTGTTACGGAATAAAATGCTGATTCATGATGGTGATGGACAAGTCATACTGAGAACTTTGACAGGGGCCTGTTCTGGCAGAAGGCATCTCAGCAGGGAGATACGGGCATATTGGAGGAGGAAAGTCTGCTCCAGCTGGTCATGATCCAGATTTGTGTCATTCCAGGCTAACTAGAATCGTCCCTGGCTTCCCTGATGCAAGAACCAATTACATCTAGTCATTTCTTCAGCTGCATACATGATCTCTTGGTAAACATAGCTAATTAATAGTCTGACTCAGGAAATATCTACTCCTTGATGTTACAGAAAAATAAAATATTTTCCCTTTGCTTAATAAGTGTCAAATCACATCTTTCTACTTAAAACATTTTGTTGTGATCACCATTTCTTCCAGTAGCTCTTGGCAGAGGAACCATTTAAGAGCTACTCCAAAGATGTTTCAACCTTTTTAAACAGGCATCTTTAAGTTAACTACATAAGGCAAATCCAAAATTTTGGACCAAATACGTAAAAATACTTTTTCAGCTCTCAGATAAGAATGCAGAAATTCTCTTTAGACTGTTTTTGTGGAGTTTGGTGGTTGGGATTTTTTTCGTTTGGTTTGAGTTTTCTGTTGCAGCTCCAAATCAGTCAGTTCAAGGTCATTGTGTTACTTAACTCAGTTTGTGAGTTTACTTCTGCAATGACTTAAAATATATTTATGATTTTACTCATTGTAACAGTTTATGGAATTACTGGTGTAAGTTGTTGCAGACCAGAGTTATCAGTGGTCAAGGAAGTTGCAAACTCCTTTTCATATATTGTTGCAGTCCGGGCGCCAGTGTCCGTACCACCTCCCAAAAGGGAAGAGAATCGAGGGCAAGGCGAGACACTACCCCAACAAGCTCGTAGGCAACCACAGAGTTTGATGAGTATTTAACAAGTTTATTACCAAATATATTCTAACAAAATTTATTTACTCTATGGAGATATTACGATATCAAAGGATGCCACGCCCACCCACTCACTCCCCCTCAGTCAACCTGGTGTGGTGCGGTGTGTGCGTGTGTGTATATGTCGGGTTTCTACCCTCTTCCGGCATGTGGCGATAGTCGGGTCGACGACGCTTGGCCGGTGGACTCGGGTGGTTCCGATGATGGTGGCGACTTGCCAGCTTTCGGTGTGATCGGAGTCTCTCCGCCAGTGATGATGACGGCTTTTTGCTGCAATTTTTCGGCAGCGGCACGTGGCTCATGACTTGGTGGTGGCATGCGGCTTCTTCAATGTGGCGCTAGTCTGGAATTGCGCAGCTTTTTTGGTGTGGCACCCCTGGATTGGGCGGCGCCAGCAACAGCTTCTTGCTGTAATTTATTCTGGTTTTAGGAACAACGCCCTCACCGTGGAGTGGTGCTGGTGATGCAGGGCAGGCAAAGCTTTGCCTGGCACTGCTTCTGCAGTGGCACTGGTTTGGAGTAGCACAACTTCTCCCCTCCCCCACCTCTCTCGATTCTGGCTTCCCCAGCGGCGGGGTGTCAAGTTTCTTAAGCGGGAAGGCATTCCCGGCACTCAGATTCTTAGGGTGTCGGCTCCTTTAAGTATCAGGTTTCCCTGCTTCAAACCTCTCGGCGTTTGAACTTGGTGCTGTTCCACAAGAGGCCAGCGGTGGCATGGGGAGTGTGTCTGCTCTTCTACCGGCAGCTCCTTCAGCTGCTTCTCTCTCCTTGCTCTCTGAATTCTTCTTAGAGCAGCTGCAGCATTTTTCCCCCTCCTCCCCCACCTCAAGGCCTGGGAGGGGGGGTGGGGAAGAGGCTTGGCAGGAGCAATGCCTTCCTCCCTGCTGTGCAGTGTAAAAGAGGGAGGCTTTGTTTTCTTTTGAGCTTTTATAGCCTGCCGTGTCTGATAACACGGCTTCTGTCTTCCGATTTCCTGTTTCCGAAAGACTCTCCAATGATTCATGGGAGTCGTACTTCTTTTTAGCTGACTTAAAAAGACATTTCAAAAATAATGGGTCCATTTGCCACAGGTGTAAAGGGGACAGAGTCAGGTGCTTTTCAGTGGTGTGTAGTGACAGGACAAGAGGCAATGGGCACAAACTGAAAGAGTAAAATCTCTGTCTGAACATCAGGAAACACCTTTTACTGTGAGGGTGACCAAGCACTGGTACAGGTTGTCCAGAGATGTTGTGGAGTCTCCACCCCTAGAGACATTAAAAAGACAATCTGGAATTGGTCCTGAGCAGCTGACTATAGGTGGCCCTGATTGAGCAGGGGGGTTGGATCATATGATCACTGGAGTTCCCACACCAACCATTTTGTGATTCTGTGATTCTAGGGTATTGTCAGTGTGCAACACAGAGTAGAAAACAGCTGTGGTGACCATCTGCATGCAAAGTTTCCTGTTCATGACTCATAGTTCAGTGTTTGCAGGTAGTGATCTAACAGTCATAGGTCATCATGGTGAGAAAGGCTAAGCTGGCTGCAGCACAGAAAACAAAGTTTTGGGTGATACAACCAGAGTAGAAAATGACATTGTGTTCAGCAGGGTGGCCTCTGTGAGAAGAAACCTCACGCTAGACACAGGCAGTTCCAGCTAGCTTGACAATGGACCCACATCAGATCAGGGTTGAGCCAATCAGCTCAGGGTGGCACCTCTCTCAAAAAATATTTCTAAAAGGAAAAAATGCTGCATGGCAGTGAAGAAGGAGGAAAAACAAAGTGTGAGGAACAATCCTGTGAACTGCAAGGTCAGAGAAGGAGAGGGAGGTGCTCCAGCTGACAGATCAGATATTCCTCTGCTGTCTATGGGAGAGACATGGTGGAGCAGCTATCTCCTTGCAGTCTGTGTAGAGGACAATGTTGAAACACATATCCACACAGCAGCCCATGGATGAGACCACAGTGGCATAACTGCATATGCCTTGAAGGAACAGTGGCCTGTGAAGAGCCCACACTGGAGCAGGTTTATCCTAAAGGACAGGAGCCCAGGAGAGCAACCCCATGCTGGAGCAGGGAGAAATGTGAGAGGAAAGAGTAACAGGAGCAAAATGTTGCAAACTAACCACAACCCCCTCCATTCCCCATGAGACTCTTAGAGTTGGGTAGGAGGTAGAGAAGTCAGGAATGAAGGAGTGAATTTGAGCCCGGGAAGAAGAGGTGGGTGGGCAGAAAGTGGTTTTCTGTCTTTGTTTCTCAGCATTCTATTTTATTTTAATTGACAATGACTTAAAATAATTGTCCTGAGGTCAAGTCTGGATTGTCTGGGATCGTCATTGGCAAGCGACCTGGTCTTTATCTTGACCCATGAGCTTTTACAACTTATTTTTATTTCTTGCAAAATATAAAATTTACTGATTTGCCAGAATGGAAAGATGAACCCAAATTGACAAGAAAGATCACATAAAACTCTAGGTTAATGAAAAAAAGGTAAAATGAGAGATTTTGGTACTCTGTGAATAAAGTCACTGACAATAAGGCAAGCTGCTCAATGGATAGAAAAAGATCTAATGATATTATTACTACAAACTACGGATTTTTGTATAGGTCACTGACGTTTGCAGAAGATATGACAAACTTCTTTTAGGTATGCATTAGAATATATCATATACAGTTGCGTATGTTACTGTCACTGAATAGCAAACATTTGGCATTAGTATTTTTGGGTATTTAAAGCTATTAAATTATGTATTTAAAGCTATTAAATTATTTTGTAGCGTGCATATAAAATTACATGCGGATGTGCTTGTGCTGTAGGGACATTCTCACAACTTAATTTTTAAAATACGGAAACAATAAGTTTTCACGGTATTGCCAAATGTTTGTTAATGCAGCTGGTTTAGTTTAGCAAAGCTATTAAAAACATGAAACCATGGTCAGACAACAAAAGAGCTGTCTGATTATGGGCAGAGGTGGAATTGTCACGATATGATCATTGCTAGCCCAAGAATTCAAGCGAGAAAAAGACAATAATCTGAAATAGAAAGAGGGACACAAGTCAGGCCAGTCAGAGCTGGTAACAAATCCTCAGTCCATTTGGTCCATCACCAGTGTGTGATGGGTTGACTTGACTAGCTGCCAGCTTCCCACCAACCTACCTCTTCTTCAACTGGACAGGGGAGAGAGAATGTAAAGAAAGGCTCATGTTCTGAGAGAAAGCAATTATCATCACAGGCACACAGACTCAGCTTGGGAAAATTAATTTAATTTATTGCCAATCGCATCAGAGCAGGATGATGAGAAATAAGAAAAAGTCCAAACACAACTTCCCCCCAACCCTCCTTTCTTCCCAGGTTCAACTTAATTCCTGAGTTCTCTGCCTCCTTCCTGCAAGTGGTTCAGGGGATCAAGGAATGAGGTTTGTGGTTAAGTTGTAATACATTGTCTCTGCCTCTCATTCCTCCTCATGTTCTTCCCCTTCTGCAGTATAGTGCCCCTCCCATAGAATACAGTCCTTCACAAACTCCTCCAGCATGGGTCCTTTCCATGGGGTGCAGATCTTCAGGAACAGATTGCTCCAGTGTGGGTCCTCTGTGGAGAACAGGTCCTGCCAGAAAATCTACTCTAGTATTGGATCCTCTCTCCACAGGACCACAGGTCCTGCCAGGAGCCTGTGACAGTATGAGTTCTCCATGGGGTCACAGCATCCTTCAGGATATATCCACTTGCTCTGGTCTGGGGTTGTCCAAGGGCTGCAGGTGGGTATCTACTCCACCATAGAAGTCCATGGGCTGCAGGGGGACAACTTTCTTCACCATGGTCTTTTCCATGGCTGCAAGGGACTCTCTGCTTGGGCAGCTGGAGAACCTCCTCCACCTCCTTCTTCACTGACCTTGGTGTCTGTAGAGTTGTTTATCTCACATATTGTCACTTATCTCTGTTGCACAGTGGGTTTCCCCCCATCTTAAATAAGTTATCACAGAGGTGCTACCATCACTGATTGGCTCAGTTTGGCCAGTGGTGGGTCCCTCTTGGAGCCGACTGGAATTGACTCCATCCAACATGGGGACAGATTCTGGCATCTTCTCACAGAAGCCACCCCTGGAGCCACTCTGCTACCAAACTTTGCCATGTAAACCCAATATACAGTGTTGTCAGTGTTGATGGAGTTCATGGCAGACCACAGCTCTGCACCAATAAGCCTCAAGTGCCCTTACCCAAGGATGCATGACAGGGAGGTGTGGAGACTAATTGTGCCCCTCCTGACTGATGCTTACCTCACCAGCACAGACTCCTGCAGTGCTGTATCAGAGGGCATAAACATATGGGCTTGTTATACCCAGCTCTCTTCCATGTGCACTCGACAAAAGTGATTGCTTTACACATTAAGATATGTGTGTCCTGCTTGTTGAGCCTCTTTGTGTCTAGCTAAAATTGCCCTAGCAAACTCACCAGAGAAAGGGGCTGAAATGCTTCCCATTGTCTTCTACTTCATATTCCTTATTACCCTTGCTACCTCTGTCACCTCCATTGACTAATTGTTACAAGCCAGCATCCTTTCCAAGAAGGAAGATACTTAAGATGAACCATGTCCACTACTGTCTAAACTTTTTACCTCTTGGAATGAACCATAAGCCCAGTCAACTGAATAAGCCAAGAAAGAAGGCATGTCTGTGACAAAAAATTATACTCCCAGAAGACCACAAAAGATCTTTCTTGGGAGATAATCATGTGCCCTCTTGGGAAGAAGACTAGAATAACACAAATTAAATAGCGCTGGTGGAATGATTCACACAGGAAAAGCTCTGAGAAGAAGCTGGGCTGCTAGGGTGGTATCCCTTCAAGTAATTGCAAAATAGAAGCTATGTTAATGGCACTTAGTTAAGCATTTTATTTTCCTAGGCAGTTAGTATTGAACCTTTTAGTAACATCAACTATACTTGGAAAAAGATGTTATACATGCATACATATAACGAGCATACGTGCAACAGGTCTTTTTGCTAGATACAGGATAGTTGAAGAAAAACCTATGTGCTCAAAATGTTACAAAATAATATGGGATTTTGTCATTTACAAGATAGGTCACTGAGACCTGTGTCTAAGTAGATCTCTTCAGAAGAGAAGGCATCTCAGGAGGAGGAAGAGTGTTCTTTAGCTAAAGGTAGTTTCAAGGCATTAGGTGATAGCACAATAACCAGCTGATATGATCTGAAAGATATTGCTTAGAGTTTTTAAAACAAAAGATCTTTCTTCCAGGAATATTTGATTTTCTCAGTCTGCATAGTGAGTACTTCTCTCTTCCTTTCTGACAGTACTGTAACAAAGATGAGCTGAAGGATGACATATGATTCAGCTCCCTGAAGGGGATGAAAACACATCTATTAAGACAATGTGTATTGTCATCTTCCTAAAATAAGAGGTTTTCTAGTCCTTGCCAACTTCTGTAACTGTGCTCTCCAATTAATTTATTAGGAGTAGTCACTTCATCAATTGAAATATTCTATGCTATTATTATTATTATCTCTGCTATAACTCAAGATGCGGGTGCAAAGAAGGGCAACAAAGCTGGTGAAAGGGCTGGACAACATGCCCTATGAAGAGCGGCTGAGGAAACTGGGCTTGTTTAGTCTAGAGAAGAGGAGACTGAGAGGAGACCTCATTGCCCTCTACAACTACCTAAAAGGAGGT